>JAOSYY010000010.1:10660904-10676634 GCA_025727935.1 Hebomoia glaucippe
AAGCTCAAATCCACATCCGTTTGGCCAATGTCTTAATGGATTACATAAGATCAAAGGAGCAAATAGTCTCATGTGACCGAGTCATGTGATCAGAAACAATGGCAGCCTTGACATTTTCCGAGAGGACGCTTCGAGCTTACCGACCCGTACATAATTTACGCCATACAACGCTTTGTTATCTTTAAATATTTATTTTAGTATTAGTTATAATTCTGCAGTAGGCATTGCTTTTTGTAATTAAGGATACATTATAAGAAAAATGAACCTATACGTGTAGATTTTATTACACAAAAACGTTGATGGATTATAATTGATATATACATCTTTTTTTAGTGTCTCAAAATATTATCCGTTTGGTTAAACCGAGATTTTGGTTTTTATTGCTGCACATTTGTTATAGAAATCAAAAGCTGGTTTTCTTTAGTTTATAATGTAATCTATATTACCAACTAAAGAATTATATGGATTTTTGTCTAATATTAGGTAGGTAGGTTAAGGTATGGTTTTAACCTTACCTTCTAATATTAGAAATTTCTTCGAAATTTTAATTTCGTACCATAAATTCAATTATTTTAAAATTACATCACATCATATAATTTTATAACTTCACAATGTTATTAAAGATACAATTAATAAATTTTACAATATCATGGATTTCTTATTTTTACGGATATCTATCTTAATTAAATGTTGTATAATGTCAAATAAAGGTGAATACTTAAATCGTAAAAAATATTTAATTAATTAATCTTATTGTTAAATAAAATGTTTTTCTGTGTTCTTTATTAAATTTACTTCGAGCAATACATATGCAATTTTCAGTATTGAAGTACTTATATGTTTATAAAAATAATTATTTTTATAAATATATATTTTTATATTTATTGTGAATCCATGCGTCAATCTCAGATAAAAGGGAATTCTTCAGGGAGGTCTTCCGTTTCCTGAACTAAATTACCACTTACCATCAAATATTTACTGTACCTATCTATCGTACGTATCAAAAAATATAGGTTGTATGAAAACTTTACTACATGCTATACATTTGTAAAGTTCTTCCTGAGGAAAACCGATACAAAAGAGTTCAACGCGCTAGCTGTTATTACAATTTAAAATAATATATATGAGTATCATAATATAGATGAAACTCTTATATTGAATTATACTTGTGAAAGCTATTTTATCGTAATGAAATATAAAAACACTTGGATAATGAATTTTTTATCAAATTTTTAATAATAATAATAATTATTGTGAACTATAAAACTTTGATTATAAAACAATCCTCAGCAAAGTCGTACCATATCGATTTCAAACATTTAATTACTATTGTGCAATATTTTGTAAATAAATCGCATTAGACATACAAAATACGTAACACAACTAACATTACCCCACTTTACGTAGTTGTTGCATCCTCTTCAACGTCCTCTAAAATTTTATATTACTACAAAGAATAATCATACCAATATCATAGTACATACAACCTACAATTGAGTAACGAGATTACCGCTACTGGTCCAATACATAACACACAATGAGTATACAAGAATATTTGAAATTAATTCAAGCAACAATAGTTTTTATTGTATCTGTGTTAGGTTCGATATTGTGTGTATGTATTTTTAAACGGTATATCTGACGTATGTGGGTGGTTCGACCCCGACAGTCACATGACTACAAGTCACATGCTCCTGCATTACGGAAGCATCACTTTCTCCCGCCATTTAACATATTCGCGCGTACACAAGAGAAAAATGCTTTGGTTACTGTAATCAACTAATTTTCATATACATTTTTTTTTTTCAAATAAAATTCATTTTAAATTAGGAACTTCTTTCTTTTATTTAATATTATTACAAATATCATATACACGATTTTTGTACATATAATATTATGTTTTATATGCCAAAATGGATCAAAAATGGATCTCACTTCATAGCCAAAAAGTATCATTAGTTATTTAACGATGTTGTCTCGATCTATTTATTTTTAATTCTATCTTTCGTTCATTAGTAGCCTGAAGCTATAACGTACGTCTTTACTTAACGGATTCTCCTTATATGGACAGTAGTCTATAGCAGGATGGATTTTTGATACTCGTGTCTATTAGTACGGTATGGGGTAGACACGTTTCTATATCGGTTTCTCGAATTATTCCCCCGACAAGCATGTGGAATTCGATCTTATATTCTATCTAAACCCAACAATTTACATTCAATTAATATTACTTAATTCGAATACCTAACAAAATAAACCTAGATATTTATTGGCCTGTAGCTTAATGTATGTAAACTTATGTATTATGCGCCATAAATTCATTTCAAAGCATCACATGACAGTACTGTAGTTAAAATAACCAAGTTTGTATATTTCATAAGAAGATTATATCGTTACCTGTGAACAGGTTGTTTCTTATAATTTAGTCTTTGTTTTCAACTTTAATCTACAGGTTTATTCACAATTTTTTTATTAAATACTTATATATAGTATTATATCTAAAGACGTCTTAACATAAGACCAATTTTTGATATTTATTCTAAGACGTCGGTTTGGTCGTCATAGCTTATTGTATTATAAAAAATGAATGACACTAATTTGCATGTTAATTTTTGATTTTTTTGGAAATTGTATCCTAAAGTTATACGATTAGTCACTAATATTCCAAGAATTATTAAAATAATGCCCATGCTAAGATTTTAAACATGAGTTCCTTCCTCTTATATTTTTGCTACAGATATTTATGCATTATCATACATAATATACGACATAACTTAATATATAGAACTATGTAGATTATTATTATTTAACTTTGATTAAGTAATCGAAGTCAAACTTTATATAAATATAATTTTTAATCAGCTATAATTAAAGCTATCATTTTCTTCCGACTCCTCTTCTAAAGAGCAATTTTAAGTATATACTTTAAATTACATTAAATGGTGCAACGTTCTACATACGAGTAAAATGTTTCTGATATCGATTTAGTAATTTCAAAACCCGAATAAACGAAAAAGTTTGAACTATTTGATATATACTGGATTGTAGTCAAAAAAGTTGTTGAAAACAAGATCCTCTTGGTAACAGGCAAAGCGCGTGGGTGAAGCTTTTTTACATACCGATTGATGAAATATCATTTTGGGAAATTACATGCTGTAAATATTTAAATTTGATTAGAACTAAAAAACCTTTGCAGTAAATATTAGTAGGTAACATAATTACAAATTCTTTGAATTCGTTAATCAAAATTCATTTTAAAATCACGTTTACTCATCTTACTCGGAAAGGTGTTTTGAAAAATCTTTGCAGCCCGTAAAGTTAACATGTTTTATGCCAGACAAGGAAAAGATAAGAAATTGTCATCCTTTGGCGGCAAGGTAAGAAACGCATATAATTCTAAGTCCTTCAAAATCCGGGTTAACGAACCCGGAAAGACATATCCTAGAGTCATAAAGAGATTGTTCACGGAAAAAAAAATTAAAGATGCTTAAACGTGTGTTACAATTCGATATACATACTTAAAATAATGATTACGATATTATTAACAAACAAAAGTGGAATGCTTTATCGACCGTTTCATAGTTGCCGGCTCTGATTGGATATTTATACACGACTAGTGGAAGCTGGCAACTTAGATAAATTCGCAACAATTGACAATCTGGCGTAAATTAGTTTAGCGAAGCCGCAAAAAAAACAACAAAATGATTAAACCAGTTAAATATCGACATATCACAATTAAGAAGGGCAACACTTATGGCGCCTGAGCACGAGGAGTCTTCGCGTAAATCCTTGATCGAAACAATAGTCCCTTCTCCGCGAATCGTTCACCTTCAACTATCAATTGATTTTTAGCAAATCAATATAACCGTGTAATAATTTTAACAAATATAATGTATGTAACACAAGACGGGAATACATATATTTTTGTATTGCAATATATAATTAAGAGATATTCCGGGCCATATATATGTAGAAACGGGTGTATATAAATAGGCCGTATTGTTACAAATATCAGTTACAGGAGCGCCAGTCCCTTTCACCGAACCACGTGACGATATCTCGTGACTATAGCGTTCCCGTTTTGTTTATTACGAGAGCTTGATTAACATGAATTAGTTTGTCATTTGAATACTGGCTTAACAGCTATTATCAGATCAATAACCTTCAGAAGTAGATCGGTGATGAAATTGGAAATACAGACAAGTAATACAAGCAATTACCATGAAGCTATTATCGTATAAGGAAATCATAGATAATATCGAAGAAACGAATACCATAGACTATTTTAACCGAATGTTTAAGAAATTTTGTCTTAAAGTACTGTTTCACTAGTACATAGGTTCAATGTTAAGTGTCCATTGTAACGTGCTCATTTACATAAAAGACTAAACTCGTTAAGACTCCTTTGTAGCATTTAGGAAAGCTTGACGAATTAACAAATAAATAGCCGTCTCATTGTATACTTAAAAAGTGAAAATTTTGTCAATATTGATCTAAAACTGAGGGAAACACCTATTATGGAATTTTTATTTAAACATACTCGTACTGGGATAAGATGTTTAGATCTTTTTTTAATATCATGCAATGCGTATAAAACTGGATTTTTATGAAACATATAGTTTCGAATTGGATACTTAATATCCTGAAAGTACTCACTACCTTTATGATAAATGGAATAATAAAACGACCAATTATTTTTGACATATACATCTCGTATTATTTACATTTCTACATTATTAATAGTTGGTATTACATAATATTCGTGAACATAATGTGATGTCACCTGAGTTCCGACAGGTTTTGTTGTTCCTCTACTTTCACTGGCTCATGTCATCTACAATAATCTCGATACACTCGCTTTAAAATTGAGTTTATTTCATTAAATGACTGACAAATTTTGCGTGTTGACTTTGTTCACGATTAACACACTTATAGTAGTTTCATTTGTAATTTTAAGGACAAATTTTGATCATTCTCTAAATTTTAACCGTTTTATTATTGTATCCAAATAAATACTTATTAGTATGTAGTTTAGAAAAAAATAAAATATTTGATGAACAAACCAAAAGTTGAAATGTTCTTTTTTGTTTTACTTCAAACTTCTTACGCATAAAGAAAACAAAATCAATATCAAAAATTGACAAAAATAATGATGGAAATCGTATATAACCATATGAAAAAATAATAGGTTATTGTATATTTATACGATACATCATAACGAGGGTTGGGTAGTGAGGCTACTTAAATATTCTTAATTCTTAATATACCTATTATGCATTAAGGTAAAGTTCATTATAAAGGAAGTTTTAAAATATAAAAGAGAAAGCTTACACTTCTTACATTCGTATCAATATTTAACCTCTTATGTAATGAGCGATTTCATTTGTAATAATCGACTTTACTACAAAATTATACTAACATAGATGGACATAATAGCAATACTTACAATTTATCGTCTTCTCTGATGAAGTTAGATTATTTTTATATGTAAATACGTAGTACAACATATTGACTGACTTCATAAAGAATAATTTTAAGATCTATCTCAATTTCTTATCCTCTCAGTGAGATCGAAATTCGTTTAATGTGTGAGCCTTTATGACTGAAACAGTAGGGAAAGGTAGTAATTTTAAAAGTAGCAAAGCTATATTTTTTTAATATTTATAAGAACTATTATCAGCAAATATACGAAGAAAATATTGAAAAAAAATCTGTAAGTATTTATTTTGAAAGCGCTTAATAGTAGAAGATCACACGATCGTAAAATCTCGCTAAAGAACTATTCTATTGTGGTTTAGATGATTTGAGATAAATTCTGTATAGTGTTATATAGTTCTCAAATGTAATATAAAAATATGACTTAAAACTGAAATTTGTGGATGAAAATTTATATACATATCTAGTTGAATGAATTGCACCGGAAATAGTTTTTATTGAGTAATTTAATGTTTATCTTTCGTTTATTTAGTCTTTCATTAAGGTCAATTGAAATGAAACGTATTTAGCATTGTATAAAGTCACGATTCGATTTTAAAATTATTATTTTGTTCCTGCATAATAACATACTATTAATGACACGAAGTCATTATTCTAATCGGAATATTAGATAACAAATGATATGGATGTAAATACATGTATAGAAATTAAAATACAGTAAAATATAAATAATATTAAAAAATAGTAAATAATTATAATGAGAATCAAAGGAAAACAACTTTTCTGCTGTTTAAGGCTTTATTTTTAAGAAACAAATGACGCATGATCTTATGGATTTTTGTTAATTAGTATATACGACCACTAAGAAGATTTTTAAAATATCCTTAGTGAAGAATTTAAATTTAAGACATTAAAATTCAAAAGATAAATTGATAACGAGGAGTGAGGAACGAATACTGATTTATTTTCTAAATTTAGATTAATCCTCATAATAGATACTTGATGTCGCTGATCCTTTTACATACAATTTCACTATATTTAAATTAATAAATAAAATCGAAGTGACTGTTTAAAATATCAAAACAACAGCTTTTTTCTGATTGCATATGAACATTTATATGGTAATTTTAATAGAAAGACAATTTATAATTTTTTTCTGTCTTGTACTGCAAAACAATTAACGTTATAAGGAAAAGGCTACCTTTATTTTTGAATTACGTTTAGGGTTCCGCATAAAAACAATAAGACATAAAAATTCTATCCACCAATTTTCCTGGCAAGTGATTGTATTTATAAAATTTCTCTAGACACTATATTTGTATAGGTAAATTTCATGAATGAAACCGTCGGTCACCGATAGTAAATTTTATAACCTAATTCTACAGTTATTTGTTGCTACATATATGTGGAATAGGACATTTCTTTAGCTTTCATGAACTTATATTGCATAATCAACAGTCTAGAATATTCTGTAACTATCCATCAATATTACAAAATCTTTATCTACCGCATTGTTACAAAATTGAAGAACAAATCGATATACAAACAAATGTCCTTTCGCTTTGAAACCACTAACAACAAGATTTCAAAGTTCTTGAAATATTCCACAGAGAAGACGATCAAGAACACTAAAAATGTTATTGTATTCACTTAGACATTCACTACATGCAGTATGCATATAGTGTACACATAAATAAAAACAATGCCGCAAATGGGAGTCGCTAAATGATGCCCGTTCACCATGTCAGTAGCACACCACGGGGACGCTCAAATTTAATTTGTCATTGAATACGCAATCGGGAAGCGTCATCATCGAACGTAACCGCCGAGTTTGATAACTGCTAACTTTCTCTCTCGACTGCTCTTTGTGGCTCTACCGTCGAAGGAAGGCTGTATCCAGCCTCATTCCGCGATAGCCAGCGAACCAGCACGTTCGTGGCAGCCGCGCGCTCGCAACCCGCCCGATACCGAAACACGATTATCGACATTTTTGTTTATGTGCTCCAAAACATTGATGTTTTAGTGACTTCAGCTATTGTTTAAATTAAGGCGACAAAATGGGAACATTTGTCATGTAAGTTGTTTTTATCATGTGGTAACTTATAGTCTATACACTTATAAACAAATAATGCCTTGTCTTTGCAACTTTAATTGCAAAATTCCTTTTACGTGCAGAATTTGAAATACTGCCAGTAGTAAATACGAATTCAGAATAGATCGATTTTGTATTATTAAATTATTTAATGGGACCTACAAAGTTGACCTAATTTTAATAATCAAGATTTACATAAAAGCACTAGATAAAAATATTTCTGAATGATATACAATGTGGTTACAGAAAGCGATCGACCTCGACGTTTTAACCTTCGCAATAAAAAGCTATTTTATTTTAAGTATCAGGGGCTACAACTTAGTTAAATATAATATTAATATTCGCAATTTCTGACCTGACCTACTTTTCACTTTCCTTTAGTTGTTCTTATTTTAACATAAATGTTTTAGTCGATTTTTTTAAATTTATCAAGTAATAGCATGAGTCAACCCAACTCTACGGTAATAATAGAAATATGCGTTGAGAATTGAGTCTTGAAGTAGATGAGCATTATAATTACAAATATTTGTATCATTTTTCTAAACGAGATGATAATTAAAGAAACAATTATTATTCAACAAATTTTCGCTTTCTCATTTTGGTAATTAAAATAACAGTATCCGTTTAGATAACCTTATTATTAAAAATATTAGTATCCTTGTTGCCTCCGCGATATAGTACATACTTGGCGACTACTATCGATCTTATTAATACTTTTTTATAGATTTTGTCGTTTAAGGCTTCTTAAACGACGTTTTTAAAACTTCATATCTTTTACAAAATAATTAAAAGTGGCAATTTAGAATTTCGCTTTTGCACGTGAACTGCAAAAAACATTAACGATTATTATTTATAACAAATAAATTATATTGTCGAAAATTATAGAGAAACCTTCTAAGAATTATATTTAGTATTTATGTCAGGGTCAACTTAACACATCTAACATTTAAGGCCTTACTTATTTAGGTGTAATAAGTTTAGTATCGCTTAAGCTAAATATTGTTTACTTTAATATACCTCTAGTTAGTTTTGTGAAGTCGACATATTAACTCTACAATATGTCTTAAGCAGAAATTTATCTTTTAAAGCAAGGCTATTACCCATAGTACAAAGGAATAATATGTTTGTACTGTGAGTATTAAGTACCTTTATTCAAACATAAATTTTTGAAACTATAACTTAGTCGTAAATGTATCTGACTTTATTTTTAAATAATCTACGCAATAGAAACATTCTCCAATCCTAATTTATAATTTTATAAGTCGTTGTCTTGCCTTTAGTAAAAAACCTTTTATTTATTCACACATGGATCTTAAGTGAAATTTAGTGCACTCGTTTCAACTTCTATGAATTTCCTAACTTGCAAAACAAAAATAATTTATTCCGAATTTGAAAACATATATAATTAATGATTAAATTTGGTTAAAACCTATGTCCAACTCCAACTCAAAAAATCCACCGTTTACTCTTTATAAAATACCTACTTTTTATGTGGAAGCTTTTCCTTTACGAATTAGTGTACTTTTGCAATTCCCAAATTCAAATAAAAACGATCTGTTTACCAATTAATAAAAGACTTGTAACTTCTACACAATCAAGTAACTATGTTTTTATTATCCATAATCAAAAATATTTGTTTGCCTAAAAAATAGAATCAAAGGAATAATTACATATTTAAATCATTATATCACCTAATTATAACAAAACCATGCCCATTTTCAATGAGAATACAGTGGAAAAAATTACTACAATATGATTTCATTGTATGATATAATTTTTCTCGATAACACAGCGGATACATGATGAATGTCAAGATGTTTTTGTACTACCAGGAAATACATAGTGTTGAAGGCATGTGTATTATATAGTAAATATAATCAACGCCATAACAGGTAATAAAACATTATGTATAATTGATTTGCTAGTATATTCATTTAATTTAATGAAGTATATTTACTGTAAATAATTTAAATATTACAATAATTATATTCTTAGATAATCTATTTAATAATATTCATAAAATCTTCTTGAATATAGCATCTTGCACAATAGGTGTAATTATTAGACATTATCTAAATAAATCAAACAAAGTTGTGTTAGTTATAACATTTGTAACTCTAGAACTGTTGGGCGGACTTTAATCTAATTCGTTGATATCCGCCCTGAAATGAAGATTTATTTCATAAAATATTAATAAAATTGAAAAGAAAAATAGTCATTTGTTAAAAAATATGTTTAAAACATTTATATAGAGCGGATATACGATCAGGTAGGACAACGTAACATAAATTTAATGCATGAAGTTGTGCCAGACGTGTGAAGCCAGGGCAGGTCAGTAGTTTTATCATAATAATTAAACCAAATGATAGCCACATACACTTTTAACTTACAAACTATGTAATTCTAATATAGGAAATCAAATTAAACAAATATCTACCTATGGGTTCAAAATGAAAGTATCTATTTTCAGGTTTTGAAAGTTAATTATTATTTTCATAAATCTAGTACAAGTATAAAGTGCACTGATACTTATATAACTGACCTTAAAATACTTATACGAAATTGTGTCAATTGATTCATTTATGTGACCTTGGGTAATAAGTTAGTTTTCTTTTATATCACTGAAAGCACTTCTTCACATTGAAATGAACAAGATAAGCGCAGCTTAACATTATCTGTAGTATGTATTATAATTAACAATATTTAGTATTTTCACGTCTTATAATAGTATTTGTTACACATAGATCTGATGTAAGACATTAGAATGCGGGTCGTCATTAAAACATAGAGCACGCGTGAGCCATCCGCGGTGCGTCAAATGGTATATTGCGTAAGTGACACTGTTTCTTCAGTATATGCCGTGATTTTATTTCTGTAGCTTTCCCTATTTCTTATAAAAAATGCATTTTGTACTGTTCATATTACAAATATCAGCTCAACTCTCACGTATTTTATTATAATTAAAATATGCTCGTCAGTATTATTTTTATAACCTATGACTAAAATAATATTGATTTGTCTTATATACTCAGGAGATAATGCATAATTTTTTGTTGTAAAAACGTAAAAAGAAAAGCTTTATTTTTTTATTAAAATACTATAGAATGCGATAATTATATACCTATAAAAACTGGGGTCAATAAGTTTTAGGTAAAATTGTCGATTGTCAAATTATCATATTTCTTATTAATCGTATCTGTTTGTGCCGTCTGGTACTTTACGCAACATCGAGACCTCAGCCTTAACTTTCCGCTTATGTAACGACATTTTGCCGCGGGCGCAATTCCTACACACATTCTTTAATGACATGTGTAAACCAAAGACTGATTTTATCCACGGTATAAAAAGATTAAGCGTAAAACACGCACGCAAACAATCGATTTTATGAAACCCACCACGTAAACTTATAACAAACGTTTCGAACAGCTGAATTCCAAAATTCTTGACATAGAAATAAATAATTGTTATATATAATATTATCATGATAATAATAAACAATCTCTTTTATTAGTATCAGTTGTTCATATTTATTTAATGAAGTATTATTCTAAAGGTTAACCCAATTACTTCATCAAGAACTAAAATAACAAATAAATATAATCTCAGAAATCAGTCACTTATGTATTACTTAATTAACAATAACAAAAATATACATAACATGCGTCATTTAATATCGTCTTTATATACAAAATCATTTTGGATATTGATCAACAATTTTTTTAAGACAAGTGAAGGTTGGAAACATATTGACCGTGTCATGATTTTACGGTCATTATACCTTAGGTAAGAAGCGTGTGTTATACATTACGGCACATAGCGCTAACAGTGGTCTTCCTTCCTCTAATATTACACAATATTACTGCACGCTACTTAATTACACATCCATCATAAATTTTGAATGTATAATACTAGATCACAAAAAAGATCTGTTGCATATACATACATAATCCCATACAAGAAGATCTTGTACGTCTGGCGTTTAAAGTGAATCGGGTGCTATACAAATAAGTAATAATTATATATTATATTGTTTAGACTTCTGTATATACAAATGGTTGCCTTGCCTTTTTTCGAAGAACTGACTGTTCATACGAAAGATAAATATATCGTAAGCACATAATTAAATAATTAATGATGTCATGTAGTTGAGATATCTTGAAGTCCATGTGTGCATTAGATATTCGTCTAATAAATAGAAAAACAAATCACGTTTAATATTATTATTTCTCAAACTCGGGCATTATACTCTGTTAGCAAAAAGGTTATAAAAATAAAAGAACAATCATTCAAACTGACACCTTATAAGTATAAAAATATAGTCTTGTGAGAACTGAATCGATCTTTCTAGGAATCTCAGTGACGTTTACTACGCGGATATAGATTGCGCTCCGTCCATTTCTTGTTTTAAAGCATCCTATTGAACACTAACGTAAATAATTTATATTTTTTATTATTCTGATTATGTTTTCTCCACCCACTTTTTTATTTACATAATATCCTCGTAAAATATGTCATATTTTCACAAATTTAATCTTGGCTTTACGAAATATAAGATGAGAAAGTAATATCGTTTTAGGTCCTAAAAGTTTGATTAAAAAAAAGATATTTAAAAATGCATTTTTCATTTAAAATTTTGTTTTACTTTGTTGAAAGGTTTTATGTCTAAAACTTTAAGTAAACTTCATTGTTGTGGGAGTCGCTGAGGGAGAGATATTTACGCTATTGAATCCCGACGTGCCTGTAATTAACTTTTAAATGGAATTCACGTGAAATTGATATATACAACCATCCAAAATTCAATGCAATTGAAGGAAACGGTAAATGTGACTCAAGATTTAGAGTTAATTACCTACAATATAAACATACGTTAGCTGTAGATGAAGTAATTGTATAGTGTAACCGATCAAATATCTTATATTACCTTACCTCTGACCCCAGTCTGTCGTCCCGAAGGCTTTTTGTGTTATTAACCTAAAACTTTAACAAATGGCAGTAACTATCGTGACTACAATATGAGATAATGAAGATTAAAGCCTCAATGTTAAGAGTAACAAAGAATCTCAAGACAATTTATGATAATGTGCTCATTTATATAAACAACTGCGCATCGAAGTATTAATCGGTGTTATTATTAACTCGCTAGTGTCAGCGGGTTTGATTCTTATGTAAAAGGTTATTTTATATAAGAATTGTCATGTGTACCAATCAAAATTTCATTATTTATATTATATTAAATAAATATTTTTACAGATAGGTTTCTTGGTGAACTTTTCATTAATATTTTGCTATAACAAATAGTAGACGAAAACAGGTTTCCGATTGAACTTGGCCCATGAAAAATTATCTAATGTATGGAAATTTTCACACGACAATGTACAGCCTACGTAAGTTCCAAATTTATGAACTTATTTATTCCATGAGCGCAGGTGTTGCTAGTTTTAGTCAACGTGACGTTACGAGCGTACGAACTACGATCTCGGACTAGCGAAAGGTCATACAGCAAGTTAGGAAGTAATTAGTGATCAATCAACCTATCTCGGATACTTACAGTTTAATTAAAAGCTCACATATAATACTAATTAAAAGCAATGAATAGGAAGCGTTGATACTTTTAATAGATAAATGATAGATATAGAAAAGTGTAACTGTATAATTTAATTTCAAGCATTAGGAAACATTGTTTTTCTTTATCTAAGAATGTACCTTTAATAGTTGATAATTACTATCTAGATATATACGACTCGAAAACCAATATAACTTAGAACAAAAAGTGATATATTACTGCGTGTAGATTATTTAGATTTGTTAGACGATTTCCTACAGCTTTGCTACGATGATCAGTGAGAGAAAACTTAAGACGGGATTGACCGAGGCCAAAGCCGTGTATGTGAATTATGTTAAATATGTTTTCGATTTACACAAAGCATCACGGCGCGTCGTAAAGTCGATACAACCAGCATTGTGAGAGATGAAGTAATCGTGTTTCCCCGCGTTCGTTTTCGCAAGCACGTTGCTTAACAAGAGCCACCATGCTAATTGCTACGTGGAATACTGCCTTATTGAATATCTACAACTTGGCGTATATAGAATTTAAATTTATATAAAGAAAGTTAAAATCAATATATTTTAAAGTGCTATGTTGTAATTCGTATAATAATTCAATATAACGAAATGGCAAATCAATTGATTTTCATTTAACGGAAAGGCATGTATGGGAATATTAAAAAATATCGCGTTTTGTATCAAAAATTACAACGCTGTTAGTCTTGTTACTTCAGACCCGCATATGTAGTAATATTACTCTTGTCGCTTTTTACGTCTGTAAAGGAAATACGTCAATATGTTCAAATGTTTTAAAAATTCATATCTAAATTATTATAATTGCTTAGGGAGTGCTTGAAACTGGAACTAAGTGATACACGGAACAAGTTTAAATTACTACAGGAAAATCAAAAACGTGACTGCAAATTGCTTAAAGGAAAATTAAATATCACTTCGCTACTACCTATTATTAATAATGAATAACTCATAATATTTTAGAATCTTAATTTAAAGCAACAGCGAAGAAATAGCATTGATTTAAAAATTCCTACGTGTTACTTTTAAGCATACACGTAGTTAGATTTTAAAATTAATAAAACTAGTAATGTAATAAAATCTTGGTAATTAATGTTCACGGAGATACTTCTTAATTACTACTAGGTATCTTGTAATCGGACGTTGAAGACAGAAAGTAAAAGATAATACAATTTATTTATTTTTTTTCAAATAATCCTTCCATTTCATTGTGTCTCTGCAACTAGTGGAGGTCCGGTGTCTAATAAATGATATCAATTGATTAAACAACGCGTCTATGTTTTTAATTGGAATGTAATTAAAAAAAATATAAATAACGCGAACAATTGGATAAAGTTTTACCCACGTACAGATCTTTGTCTACGCGAGTCCTAATTCACACTGGAAGAACTCACGTGATTTAAGAATAGTGTTTGTTCATTAATTTATATGATTTTTACATACATTACTTAGTACGCAGTAATTAAATATATATTTTCATTGTTTATTATTTTGAATAATTATCAAACAATTGTTGTAGTATACGAAAATTAACAAAAATAATTCGTTAATATTTTGAAAGGCAAAAGTAGTTTTTCTTTTTGGGATGTCAACCTTTTGTTTTGAATTATATTAAATATTGTATCTTTATAATGCAAGTAAAATGATACAGCGTGTTATCTATATTTTTATGCAAATATTATGGAGGTGAAAGTTTGTAGGTTTGGATATTCAGTAATCGAACACGCAAAAACAGATAAATGGATTTGGATACAATTTGACACACAGATAATTTACTCGTATTAGCCGGTTTAACATATAATATATGTTTTATATATGTATGTGTTCCAGAAATAGACTTTATTATAATGTCAACGTCAACAAATGCGAGGGTAACAGCTAATATAAAATAAATTTATATTTATTTATTCAAAATTATTAATACTAAAGCTATGCTTATTAAAATATGATATTGCGAATTTTAATTAAATATTCTGAAACTAAACTAAAATTATCATATTACCGGTAGCTATAATTTTTATCGAAAAATATACAATGTAGTACGAAAATCCCATGTTTGTTGTGGAATTCCGTTCATATAAGGTACTAAGAATTGATCAGGATATACTAAAATAGAGGTCGTCAGGTGTCCGCCGCGTGAGGTCATCTTCACGTGACTGGGCATTGATAGTTGAGCTTTTTTTGTTTCAATTTGTTCATCTTTTCGGACATAACAAGATCATATAAAACTATTGAATTGATATTTTAACATCACAAGTAAAATATTCACATACCAACGACGAGAAGCTTAAAGCTTTGAAAGTGAACTTTTCAAAAGATAAAAAGATCTGAACTGAAAAATTAAAATATATTTGTTTCGACCTAAAAAATATCACGGGTTCCGGCCCATTAGACACGGATTTCTTTTAATTAAAATTATTTAAAAAATGTTTCGACGATTGTTTTATAGCAAATACGTTTTTTTCGGATGCTCAAGGTTAGGATAAAGAGACAACAACCATGTCTTAATACAGGTCATACTTGCGCTTAACCCCCTAGAAAACGTGGCGAAATGTTTTTCTTCAAACAGTTTCGTACATAGTCAATAAAGTTATTTGTAAAACATTAACAATAATAATATTTTGA
>JAOSYY010000010.1:10709695-10731992 GCA_025727935.1 Hebomoia glaucippe
ACTCCAACGGCTTAATTCACTTAACGAATAAGCTGTTTTGCTATAATGCACAATTAATAGATAATCTTAAATACTATCGAAAAAAAAACGTATCATCAAAAAGGGAGTAAAGTCATAGACACGATCGTCCACACTCTGTGACTTAAAAGCATTTTCGTTATAGATCATGATGTATTATATTTAGCAAAAAGCTTATTTGGAAACTTTCGGTCGTTAGTGTATGTATAATAACATTATACATAAAATGACAACTTCAGATCCTTTTTAAGTTCATCGCGCATGAGCTTAATATTGTAAGAATTGTCTTAATTCAATTATATATACAAAAAAGAATAGAAAGATCAAAATAACCTGTGTTCTGTGGTATGAATATATATTTAGCCTATTAGAGTCTATAGACACCCATCTAACTTTGTACTAAAATTCATCAAAACCGATTCAGCACATACGGGAAAGTATAATAAACTCACTTTCCCATTTGTAGCGTTAGTTATGTTAATCATAATACATACTACTATATGCGATGATTATAAAAAATACTGTTTGTAGCGCACTGAGGTCTAACGGAAGGACACTTCCGAAACCGATGTATTACACATGCGTGGGAGGAATTCTAAAAATTATATATAGTACTACAGGAAGTTTTATAATATGAAAATAGAGATATATAGGTTGATACCACATCATTGAATAATTAATACTATTATGTTAAAACTCATGTAATAACGCCATGAAAAATACCAATTGATGCTAAATTTCAATAAAATTTCGATGACTAATTAAAATTTATAATTAGATATACATACATTATATATAGATATTAAAAGATTTATGTACTTCAATATGAATCAAATATTTAACATGCCATAGTGATGATAGCCTCTAATTAATAGAACACGGAAAATGCCTTTACAAAATAATACTTGACTCTAAAGAATAATGATTCAACAAACATGTGACTATCGCATGACCTTATGTACAATTGTATATGGGATTAAGTAATGTACATTTATTTAAACTAGTGGTCGTCCAGTAGTCGACATTCGACCATAGTTAATTTAAATTGTAAGTTTGAACATTATTAAGGTTTTATTGTCAAAGGCTATACTTCTATAACATAATGTTTTTTTTATTAATTTACTGTATTTTTTATGCACAATTTAAAAAAAAATAACATTCTGCCCTCCTCTTAATAAGCTCTAAATATTATACTTCTGGGTCCACGCATTTTTCTTAAAAACGTGTACAAAGGTTTTGCTACACGTATTATTATCTAGATACAGAGATATACTTTTATACAAATGTGATTATAAGTTCAAAGTGTCAATATGAATCACTGTTATAGCTCAAAATAAGTTTATATGTATAGCCCAGAAAGTCTAGACAGCAAAAAAATAATTTCCGCTGGTCAAAGAATGGGAGGTTATATCACTTATCACGCTAAATAACGCCTGAGATATTAATCTCTTTTTTTCAACTCTTAAGGGAAGATCTTTTAGCAATTTATGATTACCAGTAACGATATGTGGTATGAATGTCCTTAGCGTTACATCCAAAAAGCCAATCTTTGTCATCAACGTTCACCGTTTCGATTGCAACAAAGCGATTTTGTGGAAATGGTACCAAGCGAATCATTAAATAAGTTGTCCTGAAAAAAAAGTGGAATCTTAATATTTTCGAATTTGGAATAACATAAAGCTTATTTCTACTTAAAAATAGATTTAAGGAAAATTAATTATTCTTAAATTAATGTAATGTCCCTATGTAATATATTTATTACATGGCAGAGTGCTTTGGAAGTATGCCAACTAGCGTGCATCTATACACGTAATCCATGATGCATTCTCCAAATACATACAGGAAATATTATTTATAACTCAACGCAAAATGATAGATTTTTAACCGTAAATCAAATTTATACCCATCAACGTAATTAAAAGAGTAGGTCCGGTATATCAAAATATACTTTGTTTTTCTAAATAAATGCGAAAGCACATACGGCATGTGTAACAGATACGCAAGTTATAACAGTTTGTCTCTCTGTTTGTTCCGGCTATCTTCGAAAAAGTTTCACCAATTTTGATGAGCATTTACTGGAAAATAGTTTATGCTATTATAAGTAACTTAGCCTACTTTTATTTCATCATCATCGTTATCATGTATAGAACGAGATATTTACCCTTCAGACAGATTAATATATAGATTTGATTTATCACCTTTAAACGGCTAGAAGGAATATCAAAATTTCGTTCGAATTTGTTTACGGAAAAGTTGTGATATTTCTGTGTGTATAATTATAGACTACGTATTTCTTAATGATAAAAGGTCAACAGGTATATTGGTCGAGAGCGCATGAATTATGGCCCGTAATCCGTGTTCCCAAGCCTTCACTTTTGATTAAATCTAGTTTTAAGAATTAAACTGTTTTATATATAAAACATTGGCATTTAACAATGCGAAAACAGCGTTTTTTTATCCTCATCCGTTTTTTACATTTTAAGTAAGAAGTCACCAATATCCATTTTAACATAATAAAAATATAATTTATCTTCTAACATGATTATCTTAAGACTAACCTACCTGTCTATCTCTGGCCTAGATATTTGATATACTCGTCTGTTATCTTCGTACCAAAACGCATCAACGTTCATATTTACTTTAGCGCGAGACATATCGGCTCTTGGTGTCATTGAACGGTTTGCCTGTAAGAGAAAGTAGGAAATTATTCCAAACTTGCAAATAGGTAACTGTTTATCTAGAGAACCTTGCATTTGACACAGATCAATATAGTTTTAATTCTACTATGAATAAAATAAATACGAAATAACAAAATAAATTTGATTATTAAACACTAGGTTTTGCCCACGGCTGCGCTCGCATTCTTATGGATTTCGTGGACCACGTTTTCTTTTTATACTATAGGAAGGCAAACGAGCATACAGTTCGCCAATAATAAGCGTTTCCTGTCGCCCATGGACACTTTCAAGATCAGTAGATCTAGAAGACGCGTTGCCAACCTATGCCATTTTTGATTAAGACCTTAGCCATATTACACCATTTGTCATATATAGTGACGTTCTACTGCCGCCCTTATTAATTTCTATTTCGAGTAATCGGAAATTCATACATGGTTTTGGGCTAATTCTTTGAATGTACCGACACACGGCTTCTGCTGATTATTTTAAGCATAGATTTTATTAGTGCGGTTTTTTGGTAATTCATCAATAATTTTTATCTTTCGAATCTATATCGTTTAATACTGTTTATAAAACATTTCTAATCAAACCAACATTATAATATTCGACCTATTAGTCATATAACTGTATAAATTTGATATATATGTAATAAAATAACTCCCGATACCTGTTACAATTTTTAACATATTAATTTGATCACCTACCACAAAGTATTGTAACGATTTCAATTTAATATGTTGCATGTTATCAGTGATTTGATCAGTCCTTGTATCGATGATATCAAACAGATAACGGTTTATTGCCATAACTAATTGTTTGCACCAAACCATACTGATATGATCTGGCGATACCCATACTCCTGGAACAGCTGTTGTCTAAAAATTTATGTTAAATGTAGTTATTAGGATAGTATACAAATATCAGTAAAAATTAATTTATATATACACAAGCTTACACTCGCGGCTTCGCTAGGGTTAATGTTCATTTAGTCAACCACTACTGGTTGCCAATCTATCCAGAAGACATTTACTTGAAAACTATCACTTTATTAATTTGAGGTAATCGGTGTATTTTATTAGCTCTATCATTCCCACTTTTAGAAGTAGTTAAACAGATTATACAGAAAGATTTAATTATTTGTCAGCAAAAACATGTTTGTAAGGTTTACCAGCTGTAGGGTACTTCACTCATAAAATCTTAAATTAATAAATTTCTCATTGAACATTTTCAAAATAAAAATGCTAACTAGAAAATTATTATATTTACAGCTTATGTTAGAATATGACTTCTATGAACAAAAAAACATAGAAGCCCCATGTAAGAACAAAACTGAAAATGTGTGTTTTCAAAATCTTATTTCGTGTATTTTTTAGTTTTAGAGATGTCGCAGTTATGGACAGATTTACAAACAATTTTATATAGTAATTTTTGTGACTATAAAAAGAAATATAAGGCTTTTTGGTGATTACAAAGGTAGCTTACCAAAGCATTAACATAACTATCATTGGATGATATCAAGCCAGATGGCACCAAAATATCTCTCGGTCCACTTCCAAGACTTATCAATAACTTTTTATTGATGATATCTGCATGAGGAGCCACATATGCATCCCATTCCATCTCCATAAGTTTGTAAAAGTCGTTAATAGCTGGATCAAAGTTGACTATCGGAGCTTCTAAGGGCGCTGCTAATGTTATTGCTATATTTGTTGTATTTATCGTGCTTGGATATGCTAAGAGTCTTTTAACAATTATGCCTCCCTAAAAAATGTATTTAATCATTTTTTTAATTAAAAGGAGTTAGTATTATCTATGTTATCTTAAATTAATATATATATATATATATATATGTGTGTATTTTTGCTAGCATGTAAGCCTAACTAATGCTCTGCATTAACTTATATTGACTTCCATAAACATTTTGCAGGAGCATTTACTTGTTTAAACATATGAACAATAAATATAAATTTATTTATTAGTCCTTACCATAGAATGACCAATCAAAATTACTGTTGATGGTACTGTTTTAGTATATCTGTGATTTTTATATAAGCTTAAAATTTTAGAAATGGACGCAGCAGCAAACTGGGTTTGACTTTGCAGTACACCACCATAGAGACCAGAAAGTTCCTCATTGTAACTTACTGTAATATACTCAAAATATTTTAAAGTTCAATCATCAAGAACAACAATTATGTTTCATATGAAATTTTATAATTGTAAATGAATATTTACATAAAAAAAAAATTAAATACCTGTAAAGTAGTCAAAGTGGTTTTCATAGCCTTTAGACAAAGCTTTTCTAAGTGCTACTGATGCAATAGACCTTGCTTGCATATGACTTCCAGAATTCCCAGGCAAAAATAAGACTGGAATTCCATCAAACCTGTGAAAATAATTTACTTCTAAAAAATACATAATCAAATTATGAAAAAATATATATTTATAGATATAGAGTGTTTTTCTCGATCACTTTAAAAAAAACGATATAGCAATGTGGTATAACAGAATTACTTCCATGATTATTAAAATTGAATAAATAAATCATCTTACCACATTTTACGAGCTCTTTCTGTAAACCGACCTTCACTATAAGCATATAAACTATACTGAGGAAATAATTTATTTTCTTCCAATGATATTCGCTAAAATAATAGTTTGAGTTATTATGAAAAGTATAAAAATTTCAGTATGTTAATTACACACTTATATTTCTTACCACAAATTGGGGATATTCAAACATAAAAGTCATCTCACAATAATTGTTTTTGTCGCTAAAATTCATATTTAAGATTCCTATAAAATAAAGTAAAAGAGATAGAAAAGAAATCAATTGAAAAATACTGGCTACAGTCCATTTTAAGAAATTCATTTTAAAGTTAAGAAAATAATATTATATATACGAAAATCCCCGAATTGTTTTTGTAAAAGAAACACAAATAACAAGTCACGGTCTACATGCTTGTACCTTTGTTACAAATTAGGGGGTAAGGGGGAACAAGTATGAAATAAATTCAGTTATATTTATAATCATGATTACATTATTTTTCAGTCAACTTCAGTGTCATCTATCATCTGTCGAATGTAAGTTACAATTTGCATATATAATCTGTGTCCATAACTCAATATTCAGTCAGTAAAACCTTGGGCTGTATCTCATTCAAAATATAGACAAATATGTGGTTGCCCGATATCGGTAAATACTTACTCGTTATATTTGTAACGTTAATTTGTTGACGGTGATTTCGTATCAACAGATTAGTTTATTGCAGGAAATTATAGCCAATCCATAATATGTTTTATAAACAGTTTATTATTTACAATTACGAATGTATTCAAAACCAATCCTATGTATGTTGCATAAAATAATTTTCTTACTCTTTAGGTTATATACCAAATTCATCTGGTAAATTACTGTAGAAACAAATAGCAGAGATGTACGAAATTATCATCATAGGCATTCTTCCTATGGTATTTTTAATTGCAAGAGGATTGTACATTATTACTCGCATATACTCTGGCCGTCTTGAATTTACTAGAAATGGAGAAGCAGGTGTAAAATCTTTGCGAACAATTTTATGTGTTGGATCCGGTGGTCATACAAGTGAACTGCTAAAGCTTGTTTCGCAAATGAATTTAGTTAAATATACCCCTCGCCTCTATATAATGGCAGATTCTGATGTTACCAGTGAAAGCAAAATTCATAAATATGAAACAAAAAATTGCGATTATGAAATAAGTAAGATTCCACGTAGTAGAAATGTAAATCAATCATTTAGATCATCAGTATTTAGCACTTTATATGCAATAATGATTACCATTCCAGTAACTTATCAATTTAAGCCCAATTTGATAGTTTGTAATGGTCCTGGTACATGTATTCCTATTTGTATTGTAAGTTTTTTAATGAGAATTTTATTCATAATTGACTGTAGGATAGTATTTGTTGAAAGCATGTGTCGTGTAAGGACACTATCACTTACTGGAAAAATTTTGCAATATTTCGCTGATGTGTTTGTTGTACAATGGCCACAATTACATAAAAATTGTTTTCGTAGCATGTATTATGGTAGATTAACATAATTACAATTTCCTGTGAAAAAAAACCATTTCCATTTGCATAGTATTGTTTTCTTTTTGCTTATAGATTGTAATGAAGTATTGCAATACCATACAAATCATGTACATAAGTAAAGAAGTGTGACACTTAACTCTAACACAGGGCTTGTAATTAAATGAATATATTTTTGTATAAATATAGATGTATTCACTTTTGTCACGAATATACATCAATCAGATCAACATTATTATATATACATTAACTTAAACTTTCTCGATATAAATTCCCAACAATGTAAATTGTATATGCTTCAGTCTTTACAACATTAAGTTGAAATTGAACCACTTATCAATTGTTGTCAAAGATCCCATGAATATTTTTATTAACATGTTTTAAGTACTGTTATAATCCTAAATACATGTTTAAAATCATAACAGTAAATTAATAAAAATCATAGAGTTCCACAAATGAAAATAAATAGAAGCCTTATGTAAAGATACAAAGATCATTGTTTTTTTTATAAGAAATTATTTCCTTACACAATATTTTTTTATAAAATGCATTGACTTAAAAAATAAGAGTTTTCATATTTTTTTGTGATAATAAGATAACAAAAACACTGAGATAATATATGATTCAAATAATTCGAGTTAAAATAGTAACATTTGCAAAAATTACTTCTATAAGTAGTTTATTGAAAACATTTGTTTAATTTATTGATTTTAAACTAAAAGAATTGTATCTTTAAGACTCTAATGGCATGTCATTAAAAAACTGTCACTTGAGCTACTTTTGTAATATTTTATTGGCATTACCCAAAATATCAATGTTTTCAATTTTCAGAAAATATTTGCAATTAAACTTTAGTTCTACAATATATTTTTGTTTACTAGGGCTTACAATAATATTATATCTTATAAAGGCACAGGCTAACAATACTAAATGTATATAATAGTCAAACTAGTAAAGTAAACAACTATTGACTTGAATGAAAATGAAGATTAACTCTTTATTTTTAATATTGTAAAAATAGATAATTTTGCCAACAAACTTCATTAAAATGTAAGTATTAATTCTGCACTAATCAATTCTTATTGTAAAATTTCTAGTATACATAAATTAAATGCAATAGAAACACAATTGACATCAGTAGTCAACAAATTGTCTTCACTTTTTATTATGATAAGGTTGGTGAAAAAGCAACTGGTTTATTTATTATAAGCCCATAAAAACCCTTGTATTTTTTGTAAGAACTCAACAATAGTGCAAAATCACAGAACATTAAACCTTAGTCTTTCAATCACAGACATTAATATAAGCCAATATCCACATATCTTTTCAAAAATTCTATAACTATAATTATTGCTTTAATTATAATATAAATATAAAGCAATGTAAAGTGACTTGTTTAGTAGGTACTTAGAATAGCTTATGAATAATATTAGGCACAACTACGGACAAACCATCATGATAAAACATGATAGGATCATGAAGTTCTTATAATAATTATATGTAAATTATAACATCTTAACAACAGTTCTAACAAGATAAATTCTAGGCACATAAGAGAAGACTAATAAAGTTGACTATGTTATAAAACATAAGTACGAAACAATTAAGTATCTAGCATAACCAACCCTTATGTAGATAATGCATATTAAGGCTTACTATCATCTGTATTAGTTTGGTTACTAGTTTCTTGTTTAGCTTCATTGCTATATTTTTCATCACCAATAAGGTACATGGCTTCATCATAAGTTGGTGGGGGTGGCTCCGAACTAGATGGTTGAGGCTTACTTGTTGCTGCATTCGCGAGAAGGGAGTCATATGATGGTGGTAAAGTTGCACTGGATGCTGTTCGAGGTACTTGAGTACTATACTCTGCTTGAATACTTGCCATGTCCTAAAATAAATTTATGTAGTCAATATTTTAACTTATTTGACTTTGAAGAATGGTTTATAGGATAATTGGTCACTTTATTATCATTTCCTTAAAACAACACACAATGATGTAAATTTTCTTGCGTTGGTTAATACATTTTATAAAACTTAGTTTTAAATCTATTATATATTCTCTCATTGTGTTAGTAGATAAGTTGAAGTATCCAAGAAGGTGTTTCAAACTTTACAACTTGAGTATCACTATAGTGTGTAAATTTATTAAGAAATGTCTAAATTCTTTATTTGGCAACTGAATTAAAACATTTAAAAAAAAATAATGTGCCATTACAAAGTATGCATAGATTTATATATGCAGTTTAAATTAAGAGTGATATCATTTGTGCGAAAAAAAAATAATTATTGCTAAAAACAACTTATCTTAAAAATTGGAATTAAATTTCTTTTTATTGAATTTATTTGTCATTTGTATGGTTTTTTATAAAATAACACATACATTTTTCTTGTTAAATAAAACTTTTCAAGGTAAACTTAAATTACATAGATTACTGTGAACCTTCATAGCATTTAGGAGCAAATTTCATATGCCATTATTTACAGAGCTTGCTGAAAACATTTGTGTGTGATAAAAGTTTCCAGGTTAAGGTTAACATTGTTTGAACAGATAAAATTAATATGAAAAAAACAGTTCGACGAGAATGTTAGATATCGACTGCTCATTAAGCTTACTTTCTACTTTAATTAATTCCCACGACTCGGAAATAACACATAAGGAAAATGAGATTCAAATGAGTGACAAACTACTTACTCTTATAATAGCACGCTGATGTAGAAGCATTTGTATAACACTTTTTCTTCGCAAATATAACATACTTTTCACGGCAACCATCATGCCAGAACATATAAATATAGGGCCAACCAGCCACATGTGTCCCAAATTGCTTAAAATATACCCATCAGCATCCCCAAGAGCTAGTACTGTAATAACAGTTCCTACTGAAAATAACACCATGGAGAGAACGAAGTAGGAATAACTTGTGCAATCACATCTCCCAAATCTTTGATCTTCGTCTAAGTCGAAATCGCGATGCCGTAACCGATGCAAACGTTGTCGGATGAAAGGACTATCAAATACTGTCGCCATTTTAATCTCTTATAATATATTGATAAGACCGAATCACTCAAATTTTATAAGATCATTATTTTTCACCATTAAAATATTACCATATAAGTATAATCACAGACTAGTATTGAATAGCAAAAGCAACTAACTGGGTATAATATTATTATTGCAAATGAAAAGCCACAGACAAATAAAGGAAATATACATTTATCGTAACTGTCATTCACAGATAATGAAAATTAAAGTTTTAACAGAATCTTATGTCAGCAGAAAAGCTACTTTATGAATACACACAACAATTTTATAAAAAAAGAATTAAAAATATGGCTTTGCAGTTTACTCAGTGGTGGGTACTTTCAGGACTATTAGAATAACAATCCCTTATGTTTATCTCAAATTAATTAGCAAACATATTCATACAATAAATTGTACAGAGGATTAACTTGACTTAAAGGTCGTCATTAATTTATAGAATCACAGTTTAACATACCATATATATTATTGAATCTGTGGTTCGAATGACGTTCAATATTTATTATTGGTTTACATTTTTCCTTAGTTAGATTTTTATAAGACGAAACATAATTTTGCAGCTTCTCGATATCTCTCCTTTAAAACTAAATAGTACAGCACATTATTTTAAGTAGATTTCAATGTGATTAAATATTAAATATTTATTCGATTCTTATTTTCAGTTTTTTAAATAGTAAATAAAAATGTTTCGAATATTGAGTTTAATTTTCTTAATGTTTTTTATTCAAAACGGTACGTATTTATACACCTATTACATTACGTATCCTTTGTGAGAGTTGTATTTTTAAAGATTATAACAGTGAAAAATTCACCTTAACGGCCACGTATTACAGTAGGCTTATTTAATAGTATCCTAATTATTTTTATTTTGCATATATAATTGGTGCATATGCGTTATGAATGTACTTAAATTTTTGTCAATATTCGGTTTTTGTTCTGATATTATCAAATTTGAGTGTAGAATTGTAACATATGTTGCAATTTCAGAAGACCATACAGCATTTTAGAAAATAATCATTTGGGTTAGAAATTTCTAAAAGTTGGATGACTGATTATTTTTTTTGTGTTAGATAGACATGTTAAATAATTTTTTTATATTTAAGTATAATGTTATAGTATTCATTTTTATTTTACAGTAGCCTACTGTTTAAAGTTGTTGGTGACAAATGATGGGCCAGCAGTTCGAGGATCCAATTTAACATTTACAGCAACAGTTCTGGGGTATTCAGGAGAAGATCTTAAGTTTTCTTATTGGGATGATGCACAACCACAACATCGCCAAGACGTCAGTAGCAAACATGTTCAATAGCTTGATAATGTTATAAAAAGTTCAAATAAAGTTAAAGGCATTTTAATATTGCTATATCATTGAAAAACATGTTAAAGTCTAAAAATTTTATTCATAAGCGAAATTTTTCATTTTTCCTCAGATTATAAAAAATACTAATGTTTCGACATGGACTGTAGAATATCCACGTAATTTATATGAATCTGGAGAATATACTGTGACAGTAGAACTCATGAAGAGTTTCTTTGGTCTATGGATGAGGGAAACATCTGCAAGCACTACCTTCCAGTTAACTGGTAATAAAACACAAATATTTATCTGTCATATTTTCTCCTATTAATTAAGGCATAATGTAGAGTTGAAAGGTCTCATGCATCTTTAGAAATAATTTTATTTGTATATAAATATTACTATTAGTTGCAAGTATACAGGTTGAAAGTCTGGTCATTTTATGAAGTTGATAAACTATTTTATAAAGACATCTTAGTTTGCTGTTCAATATAGCAAACTCTTAGAATTTATTTATAATACTTGCCAGCATTGAGCTGTGTTTGAATTCTTCTACTTGATTTTATGGTATAGCTACTTTGGGAAATAGAGCTTAAATATTTTTAGTGTTTCTTAGTTTTGCTTATTATTATTTCAGATTCCCTACATGGTAACCTAATACTGAAGCAGAACAATTTTGTACGGCCAAATAGATATGTAGCGGTCAACAACACAGTAAGCCATGTGATAGAGCTTCCTGACAATGAGATGCAATTTTTGAGACAAAATGCATCATCAATTGTCACATACTGGTTTATCAATTGCATGTTTATTGATCAAACAACAGACTTTTCATTGAATTATACATACCAAGATGTGATGACAGATCATTATATAGATGCATTGGTTGTTGCCAATAATGAACCCTTACCTCCACTTACTACTACAACAACAACAACAACTACTACTACCACTACTACAACTACTACTACCACAAGTACCACAACAACTCCTAAACCAACGACTGAAGCAACAAACACTTCAGAACCTTTAACAGTAATTAGTAATACAACTCATAAAGTAACAAAGCGAGAGGTAACAAAAAGGAAACATGCAATAAAGGATTTCATTTGTAATAATTCAAGTATAGTTCCTATTGGTGATACATATACTTATGGACATTACCAAGAAACAATTAGTGTAAGAGGTCAGTATTATAAAGTATTCAAGACAATTGTATATAATAAGTGGATAATATTGAAAAATTATCTTCTAAAACCTAATTTAGTTCAAATAGGTTTATTCAATGTAGCCTGGTAGTATTAACTTCTACTCAGAATAAGGTTCTATGACTCACTCATCTTTTGAATGTCACCCTTAGGCCCATGTACAAAGATGAGATTTGAATAGCTGGAATATAGTATAATATATAATATATATAATAATAATTGGAATAGCTGGTCTGGAAGACCCATGGACATTGCATCTTTTACACTACATTACTGATCTTGCAGTACTCAAGTACTCAAGTATTAATTAAAATATAAGGTCTTAAAATTATATACTTTAACCTTTGTATAATTTTCAGAGCCGATCACAACAGTGAACATAACTGGAATGAATTGGTTGCAACATGGTGATCTTCTAAATTTGCGAGTGAAGTACACTGGTTCACCACCTTTTGACTTTTGTGCTGTATACAAACTTGGGCAGTACAATGTTACAGGCAATGAAACATGCTCAGTGAAGTCTAGAACAGAGTCAAATGTGTTTCCCTTAATTCATTACTTCTCAGATAGTGATCAGTACACTGTTGTGGTTGTGATCGAGAATGCATTGGGCAAAACTGTGTCTAGAGCAACAATTAATATTTATAAAGGTAATATTACATAAATTAATATAAATTTATGTTTTCTCACGTTTTAAGGACGTGTACTACAAATGTATGCCACTATTTACAATTACACAAATTAAAAATGTGAGAATTAATCTCTTCATATGTAACATTTGTAGCTGGACCTGTTAAAATATTGCAACAATTTAATAGCGTGACAGGTTAATTTTATTTGTTACATTACAGTGTTCTGTGATAGAGAAGCTGGAAATTGAATAACTTCTGGGTTAATACTTTATGTTAAATTATGTCTTATCAAACACAAATAAACAATATGAAAATATTCATATATTTATATAACACACAAAGAGATGATTAACCGTGAAGCAGTAATTATAGTGCATTGTTCTGACGATAGATGTGAAATGTGGCTCAGGATTAGCTAAGAAAGCTTTGCATAATCAAATGAATGTAAACTCCGGAATGTAAACATCGTAATTATAGATGTCTTTAGTCTTGACCATTTAGAGTTGAACTGTTATCCTTATCTTAATAGATGTCAGCGTTTTAATGTTTTCCATGTCTAAGATTAATATATTTGTACTCGACTAGCTTCTATCAGCGGCGTCGCTCACGTTCATGTCGACTTTTGTTGTCCACGTCTAGTGGTCTATCATATTGTTTTGATTCATTATGTGTATAGAAGAATAAGGGACAATATATTTAAATGCGTAAATATTCTTTGAGTAGTTTCGGAAATTAGCTCGTAGATACAGACCGACAAAAAGGCAAAAGACAGTTCTTGCTTTCTATCGCTCTTTCTGAACCACTCACAATAGCTTTGGATGAATTCATTGAATGTACAAACAGGCGATTTTTGGTGATTTATTGTATGTGTAGAAGGTATAATTTAAAATACACACCAAGTCGTGTGTAACCGATGCCAGACCATCCTAAGCTGAATCCTATTCATTATGATACATCATACTGATCTAAGGTCAAGTTAGATTGGAATTTATTTTAAACGAATCTGTCCGAGTACTATCTTAATATAATATTTTTATTGGCCATATGGCTGATTAACTTACAGCTAGTGTATCTGTGCAATTTATAACGTTAAATCGAACGATTATCCAACGCAATTCTTTAAATGCCACTAACTTTTTATTTCTTAACAGCTCGAAATAAAACTTTCACTGAATATTAAGTGACCTTACAATATACAAATAGAATAGTGAAATCGCGTACAAATTTGTTCAGCCGTTTTTGAGTTTAGCATGCACAAAAACAGACAAACAGACCAAAATTTTAAAAATCATTGTTCTAGGTTCTATTACTTACATTAAATCCCCCAATAATAGTTTTTTTCGTGTTTAATGTCCAGACGGCGATCAGTTACTTTTTTATTATAATATAGATTAGATTTATGATTTTGTTGTGTCAATTTAAAATATTCTTATATGTATAAATGTTTGAAAGCTTAACGTAATCTATACATTTTGTACTTATTCCGATTTCGTTCGAGGTTGCTTCAAACAACCTAATTTGGAAGAAAAATCCTAGCTCTTTTGTTCTACATTTAAAATCAGACTTTGTTAGATTATGACAGTACTATTACTTGCTATTACGACTGTGGGTATAAATTTATGCCAGTGTTGCCAATATACTACAAATTATTTAGTCACAAATCTAGAAATCACGTACAAACATGTTTTTTATGTCCTTTTGTAATCATTCTAATCATGGGATATGATTGTAACAAAACAGTTGTGGTTACCATTTTTGTGGAGTAGTAAGTCATAATTTGCCTTAAATATCTGAACAGTGTTGATGTAAGCTATTTATTTCAGCGTTCGTGCATGCGCAGTTATCAGTAATAGTAGTGCCCGTAGCGTTCTCCTTTGTGGCTGTTATATTGGTAGTGTTCGGTGTTGCCTACTATCAACATAGGTCGAGGTAATTATTTTTTATTACTGCACGTCAACACCTAAGAATAGTAATCTATCTCTATACATTACTCAATTTCTTTTCACTTAACTGGTTATCCTTATAAAAATACTTCTTTCAGGGTTCATTCTGGAGTATTGATAGAATTGTACATAAGATCCCTATAGAATTAAAAAAAATATAGGCAAACTTATATAAATACTGTTTGCCTTTTTATGCTATTATACAATGAGACAGAATATTTATGCATTTTATAAGGTGACTTTGATTTTATATCTATTAAATGTTTTTGTTTTAATTTCCAGACATACGGTAGAAGTAGCAGATTTCGATTTTGGTCAGCAAATTAATTTCGATTATAAAACGTTTACTGAACGTCTTCGGGATAGTTTCCGAAGCGCCTTTAACTTCCATAGAGACGACACCGACCCGCTTACGGATGCAAGGTACGACTCTATGTGAGCCGTGCGTTACTTGCTTTGTACCCAATGGAGGCACGGATTATAATGTTAACAAGAGATAAGCCCAATACAGACATTCTTAGTATTGACTCAAGACGAAAACACTATATACAACTCTAAGACCCGTATTACAAAGTGTGACTTGGGGTTCATATTTTAAGTTTTGTGAAACCGATTTCGTTTCGGAAATTGTCAAGAAATACGACGGGAGTTATCTTGCAATCCGAGCCTAGGAACTTAATAAAATCGGTGATTATTGTAATGCATGTCTAATATTTTGTAAGTAGGTAGGGTCGAAACATTCGCTAAAATACGTGAACGAATAAACGACTTCATATTCCTTGTCCATCGATCCAATTGTAATCGAATTAAATAATCATTCTCAGCCATCTGCTTTAGGTATGTAGGTATACACTCGCTCATTGAATATCGAATAGTATTGCAATGCTTTCGCATGGTATTATCTATTAAAAAATATTGTATATTTTTTATATTATGAATTATAAGTGAGGTTTCAAGTGTGTAATGTGTACTCTGTTATAATGAATTACTAAATTTCATAACATTGACCGATAAATGTAGGTAAATTTGGATATTTGATGGAGAACCCAAGCCAGAAATATAGCGAGTGACAATTCATAGTCGTGTAGGCTAAGACCCATAAAAAATAGTTAGTAGGGTCGAATTAAAAATTATTAAAATTATTTAAGTAGCCTAAATTCTCTATAGAAAATTCATACACATCAGCGAATTATCTTTCAGCCGGTATAATACTAAATCCAATTTTTATATATTAATAAATAATTATATTATATTTAAAACAAATTAATTATGTAGTTAGCATTTCTACACTTGATCCAGTCACGTTTAATAATTTTTACAATTATAAAATTGTTAATTCATTCCATTAAATTATCTTAGAATTATAGAATAGGGTATAGTTATTGCAAAAAAAAAAAAAAAACAATAATATATCGACTGTAATTATTGTACAAATGTTTGCGTGTTTTATTAATTTAAAGTATAATATACGAGTATTCGTAAGTTATTCGTATTGTATTGTTGGAATAGGTTCTGATATTTTTCAGGAGAAAGTTTGTAAATATTGTTTCTTTTATATAAAATTGGTTAATATCATCGTTTGTAAAACTGTATAAGTTTTATATATATATCATGATTATGTATGTTTCTAAGTAATCATCTGAACTTAAAAAAGGAATGCAGCCAAATTGGCGACTGTAGTTTGATAAATATGGAAATTATAATTTAAAAACCATTGGTATGCATAACTATACTGGGTTTTGGCTTTGAAATTATTATTATTCAATCTTATATAGTCTTAGATTCACTTTTTCGACAACACTATTCAACGGGAAATTTTTAAGAGTATTGAATATAAAGATAGCGTATTTTTTATATATTTTGCTTAGTAATTATTCTATAACATCTTTAAATTAAACGCTTTAATATACAGGTCTAGAGTATTGCTGAAAGAAAAAAAAAACAGAATTAGGTTACAAGTTGAATATTGGAAAAACTACGTCTGTATCCATAATTCATGTTTTTAATCAATGTAATGATATCGCGGTAATCAGTAGGTGTAGTATTCGGACCGTTTAAACGTCAATTTTACATTAAATTACGAATTAGGATTAAATTAACGATGGCCAAATATTAGGTAATTTACAAACAGGACAATTATTTCCCGAACTCTGCATGTACTTATATCAAAAATGCTATTGTTTGGATTACCTATTTCTTCGTTAAAATCGACTTTGTTATTTTTAGAATTAATAAATGCGACAACACTATAATTTTTAAATTGATCAGTCATGTTTGTGATATACTAGGTTTATATTATAGTTATTTATCATTTAGTTATAGGAAACTTTTCCTGTTTTTAGAAGTTTCTGCGGTTGAGAAAAGTTCCATTGTATTAATAATACTTGTTTCGAATAAATTTTATCTTGGCATTTGTTCTGGAATTTCAAAATAAAATGTCTAATGTACGACTAAAGATGTTTACTTGCATATTGACGGAATCACTTTTTATTTATTTCAATTACCAGTTTTTTTAGCTAACAACAGGAAAAGTTAAAATTGTAGTTACAATAAAATGTTATACAAAATAAGTTTTTTTATTTAAACATTTAATTCCTTTATTTATAAATGTAGTACCCATTTTCTGATATAACAATTGCGAGGTGATTATAAATTTTTATAATTAATTAACCATAAATTAAAATAAATTGTTTTCACTGCTCAAATTGTATTTAAATACCAGTGATAACTAAATCCAAGTCCCTTACGTGGTTTAGAAGATATAAGCGGAAAACAGACAGATGAGAATAATAAAATCGTGGCTTGTATATATAATATCTGCTTCCTTCCTTGCCTTAAAAAAATAACTAAAGATGTAAACATGGTCGGCATGACTTTAACGGCTACAAATTCCACCCCAAAGCACTATATCTGTATTTGCTGTAACTTAATCCTTGTAAATAGTGCATTGTTTAATCAGCTGATTAGCAATTTTTCCTCACTAAATATTCATTGCATTTCTAGTATAGTTGCATTTTACACCTTAAGGCCACGAAGTAGGAATTAAAGTATAAAATCAAGCGTATTTGTCTCCGTTGTTGAACTGGGAGGGTGAATTAACCGCTCGTACTAATAGGGATTTGTGGGACTGACAAATATCCATTATTAAACAAACAAAAGTTTTTGTCCATATTATTGATACTTATAGTAGATAGATTGATGCGATATATAAAATAGATTTAGTAATATGTGGATAAAAGTGTACACCAAACTTTGAGTCACAAAATAGGTACTAAATCCATAATTGACAATTATCATTGAAATTCGTAATAGTGATTCGGCGCTTTATTGGCTAATGAGAACATTTTGATGCGTGGGACAGTCAAAAGTTTTAACTGTTAACGGTTGTTACTTATCTAATTAACTTTAAGGACCGGGGAGACTTAATTTTTGCTCGTTTAAAATAGCAGGTACCTTGTTTTTTCTCATCAACATTTGCATCTACTTGCTTTACTATGATCATTTTCATTAACTGCTCTATAACAGAAAAGCTTAATAGAGATAAATTTAACATGTAGACGTAGACTGTATGCGACACATACGCAAAAAAAAAATCTGTTTAGGACTTTAGGTGTACTTTAAGATCGTTAGCCTTCCTATTGTAGTAAGAAGATTCTTGGAAATAAACTGTATTACATAATATAAAATTTCCGCTATGAAAGGACCAAACAATTATTGTATCCTTAATTATTTACTGACGCTCAAGTTTTGAATGCACATGCAACGATAAATCGTTAAAATTATTGAATGTCTTAAGCAAGTAGGTAGGTAATTTACTGTAAAGAATAATAATGTTAGACGTGGTGTTAACATTACCAAGATTTTAAATCTGTATAAAGTATTAATTTTTTGCGTGGTCGGGACCTGCTGAAGATTATTATGGCCTTTAATAATATTTTGTTTTGTACAGTCGCTTAAAAATAAATATCGTATATTCTTATCGGAGACCTCATTTAAAAGGAAATATGTAAACAGCAGTCATATGGAGTCATACATCAATCACGTGATAGGTTTTACCAATTTTTTAATACCCTCTCCCTTTTTTCGCTAGTGTAAAGACTAACCCGTTTTACTTTCCTGTTCTGCTACTTGTTAACTTGTTATATTTATAATTTTTGGCAGGTTATTGAACTCCTATGTTATGATATTTTATTTGTGACTGTAAACATGCTGGTCAGTCACTGTATAAAACTATATTAAGATATTAACAAATTATAATTGATTGCTAATTCGAGGTATTCAAATTTTTATTTAACATAATGAAAAGAAAATACTCGTTAATTAAAAAATACATTTATTTAAAAATACATTTACAAAAACAGAAGATTTAATGTTTTAAGTTGAGTTAATCTAAAAGTGGTTCACCAGCCACTATAGAACTTTCAATACCGCAGTGGTCCTCTCCACGTAGGATTTTAAAGAAACCATTGTCGCCCCAGTCCGAGTTCCAAGAGTTTGCAACGAGCCAATATTTGTTTCCGTTTTCAACTCCCCAGCCCATAATTTTAATAGCATGTCCGCCCAAAGCATCTCCTACCGTATGTTGGTACACGCCGCTTTTGTAAGTTAGTAAATCGGAATAAACTGTGAATGCTCCCTCCACCGGACCGTTCTTGTAGATTTCAGCTTTAATGTGATCTTCACCACCGCGAACTGAATAAACGTGTTTTCCGTAGCGCTTGTCTAATTTATAAGAAGATGTATAGGGCTGCCTACATTTCTTTTCACACTTAGGTGTTTTTGTATCGCCGCTGCAAGGCATTCTATCACCGGGTACATGGTGTTCACAGGGAGGGATTTGATACGGTAAACAACCTTGGCTGGAATTATAATTACCTCCCGATACTATTCCGAAGTGTTTCCAGTATTCCCATGCCAGCGTTGGCATACCTCCGTTACAACCGAGACCACAGATAGGACAGCAACTTAATAAATCTTCAGCTGAGAAATGAAAATGTTTCGTACCATTAGAGTAGATACAGTAGCGATCTGTCATTGCTTCTACCGCGCCAAACGCCCAGCAACTACCGCAGGATCCTTGATCTCTTATTTCGTTCAAAGTCGGACAATCAGGCCACTTATCTCTGGGATCGAAATTTTCTGGCAAATCTTTAATGAGGTTGGGATCGTGTTCCACAGTCTGTAATTTTAAAATGTACGTATCTTCTAACGCTCCCATAAGCTTCTTCATGGTTTCTACTGTGGTTTGTAAAGGAAAGTTGCGTCCAGCTAACCAAGAATTTTGTCGCCTGTTGATCATGTTAATGAAGTCGTCTGAAAGTGGATCTGGTAGTGCCGCAAAAGACAAGGCAAGACAACAAAGCAGTGTAAAAAAAGATTTGTGAATCCGAGCCATTTTCACTTCTTTGTTATTTATAAACGATAACTATAAAGGACGCGCAACCAAGTCGGATGTTGCGCATCGACTGAGCACTGAGTAAGTCTACTTGTATTATGACCAGCGAACTGTTATTGCGTCGGAGCGTGTCGGCCTGTGCGATATACTAGCGAAACAATGACGGACCGCATGTCGAAGGTTAATGTATCTGTAGCGAGAACTCGATAATTATTTAATAAACAATCATAGCAATTCACCACAATCTGAATTTTGTTCGGTATTGTATGCTTAATATATCTAATTATTCGTTTATCAGTAGTCACCGTTAGCAAATTTCTTATTTATTTCTAAGATTATATATTAAATTAGTTTAAAAATTATATACACTAAAATGAATATTGTAAGTTTAACGTATAATTCTAATTTAGTTGTAATTAATAAAGCCACTTGCATGTTTCAAACATCATTTACAAATCTAAGTATCTATTTAAACCTCAGAAACTAGGCTACTTTTCTTGTATTATGTTATATGTATATTCTAATATACAAGTATTAAGGTTCTGCACATAAAAATGACAATCCAAAATTTTTTAAATACTAGACTTTGAAAATACTCTACAAAGCATATTGACCAAAAGATACATACCTATATTAACTGCTGATCTCGTAACAGTTGATGTACACAATTAGTACTATGTAGTGTTAGTAAGTCCGCGATAGTACTTACAAATTAATGAATCTATACCGTACAGATAACTAAGAATATTTACTTATTAGAAAAATGCTTTTGTTGCCAAGAAATGGAATATTTATATGATTCATATATAATATTTTACTTTTTTAAATTTGTCCGATAACAGTTGCATATTGAACCTTATCATAAATTATTGTTTGACATTTATTATCAAAGTTTAATTATATTATTGTTATGCATTAGTAAATTTCTGATACTTCTACAATACAAACAATTTGAAAGATTCTGTAGAACAAAAGAACTTTGCAGAGTTAATTCGTTGCAAGAAAAGAGGAATAAAAGCTTAAAAACTTAGTAAGTATTGATATTTGTAGTATAAACAGGAATGTGTTTGTCTCATATCTTAATACAGGGCACAGAAATTCAAAGCGATTAATACTCAATATATAGGGTTGTCTGTAGATAATTAAGAGTTTATCTTGACTCGCTCTTGTACCAAATGCTAACGGATGGGTATCGAATTAATACGACCGGAAGACCCTCATTAGTGCACATCTCTGGAATGATCCTCACGTATACTTCACACCAAACGACGTAATAAACGAGAAAAACATAGATATAGATCCGTTAAATATAAATAGCAGTAAGCAATGTTTTCTAACATTTAAGGGAACGTGAAATGTCAAGAAATCGGAGCAAAAGCCGTGCGAGTTACAACATTACTTTAACAATTTTACGTTTTACCTAAGGTAAGACTAAAAATATCTCTTATTCTAATAGAGTAATTTTTTAAATATTTTAATTTGTTATAAAAATCTACCAATCGTTCTTGGAATATGGCAAATTTAATTACGGTTATCCAAAATCCATACTAATATTATAAAGCTGAAGAGTTTGCTTGTTTGTTTGAACGCGCTTTTCTTAGAAAACGCTAGATCGATTTGAAAAATTCCTTCAGTTCATTTGATAGTACATTTAACAACGCAATATAGTTATATAAGCCATATTATATTTTCAAAAAAATTAGGGATCCGTACTCAAAATCCAATAAGGTAACCCAAGGTGCAAAAACGAAATGAACACGTGCGAAGCCGCTGTCAGAAGCTAGTGACTGTTATAATAACAAAAATGTCCATGTTCAGCCTCAACTTCCAAGTCATCAATTTAAAATTTTTAGTTTCGTTTTCTTATGTAGATGCAGATATATAAAAGTTGAGTTATTTTGAAATCTTAATAATTTAAATTACTAGCACCAAATATCTAAAATTGTCAGTACTATGAAACAAATAAAACTAGTGGATAAACATGGCCAGATTTAGTAGTTAGTATTTCTTA
>JAOSYY010000010.1:10737124-10757034 GCA_025727935.1 Hebomoia glaucippe
ATGAGAATCGGCCAACATCTATTTTTCATCCCCCTAAATGTTAGGGGTAGTCCACCCCTAAATTTTTTTTTATTTTTAGACAAAATTTTTAATTTCTTTTTTTTATGATACAGTATATAAAAATACACACAACCCCCAATTTTCACCCGTCTACCATCAACCCATATATATTTATGTGGCAAAACGACGTTTGCTGGGTCAGCTAGTTTCAATATATATTTCAATTATTAATTGATTATGTTGTTTTTATATTATTTGACGACGCACTTAAAAAAGTGTTAAAAATGAAATAAAAACACTATTAAGACCTACAGGCACTACTAACTAAGGTGTATGAAAAAATACCTACATGATGACATTTATAGGTTTTTTTTGACTGATTAATTGTAAGTTGTCGGGATTTAAGGCGCTTTAGCACAACAAAAATTGTGACATTCTTTTTATGGTTAAAAAATGTTAAACAAAACAAAAATTATACCTTTAAAGGAACATGTGGATAAACTCATCTACAACATTCAAAATATGCTTAGAAGTTCATACAAAAAGGAAAAGAATATTTACTATTTAAATATTATTTGATAAATTTACTCTGTTTTAAAGATTAATTTTATATGAATTCTAAAGATTTCTGTTAATAATATATAAAATGCAATATCATGTAATTTACTATTTGTTTAGTTTCTCGCATCAATATAAACTTTAAAAATACTTTTAATCACCTGTTACATGCATATTTATAAGCCATTGCACTAAATATCCCAACATTATAAACAAAAACAGTTGCACCCCCGTATTCCATTGCAGTATGTTTATTAACTTATTCCATATGTGCGGCAATCACGTCCCTACCTCAGCGACAATGTACGTTGAAATCGATTTCGTTCCCCCAATAGCATTTCAACCACGCGTCTCTAGAAGCGTCGAGAGGTTTCTCGAGCGCCCGACCGTTCTATAAAACTGTTTACGCCGCACGGACACACTCAGTCTTTACAGAAATATAGAAGTGATACGTGTGTTCAAAGTGTAGTGATCGTATACGTGTTGCCGTGTTTATTGTTTTAATATTATGGAATCGCCAGTTGTCTTAGATAAACCGCCTGAGTATCTTGGGAACGCTTCGAGTGAGGTAGGTTCTAAATTAGGGATATATAAGTTTGGTCATTATAATGACGATTAGATTTTATTGAAAATGCAAAGTCGTTATAGATTAGTTTTTACTTTTAATTAACAAATACTGTTATTTAAACTTAATCGTGTTTTGGGAATGCTGCTACATAATACAAAAATACATATTGACTTAAGCTGTTAGGCTCGAGCTTAATTGGGCGTAATTTTCACAACAGCAACTTATAAAAATTGCATTTAATACTGATGTTCAAACTAATGAATCATAATGAAAACTGGAACGATTGTATTCAATATAAAAATTTTCATGCGCCTTTGTTATTCAGATATAATTATAAAACATTATTTTAAAGACTTTAGATAAAACATCTTCCCACATCATGCCTAAAATTGACTTTTCTTCAGCGAAGGAATCTTTTATATTCCTCATACCAAAATTGGTCTTTTGCCAAAAATAGTGTGTCATTAAATCAAAACAGCGACTTACTTCACCTTTATACTTAAAACCAAGCAGCCGACATTTTAGTATTAACAAATCAATTTACAGAAGTTAAGAGTTTACAGAAAAAATAGTTCGAAAACACAGCAGTAAATAACCATTCAATCTTTAGTTACTATACACCATAATATACATAACTGGGATATCACTTATGTTAATTTTTATGGTGAAAAACAAAAATTCAATTGCAGTAAGACTGGTATAAAACCCAATATCTTATTTTCTAAAGTTTAGGAAAAATTCAAATTATAAGTATCCTTATAAATTCCAAATTTCGATTTGTTCTTTAATTTAGAATGCGGTTTGCATTTTCCGTATTATATCAAATCCACGTAAACAGTTCGACGCCGTGTTCTGAGTCATTGTCGCGTCTCACGCGCAGCTGTTATCGAAATACCATTTATAGATGTGCGCTCTTAATATTTTAGTAACGCGACCTTAGTACAGGAGGTCGTAGATAAAATATAGAAAGTATAGAGGTCAAACGGAAGTTGGTCTGTCATAAACAACTATTTTACTTTACTGTCATAACATGGGTGTGTGTTACTCTACGGCATTGCTTTAATTATATGTCAGTAACATTTACTTAAAAGAAAAACCTACTGTGACGTTGACATATTAATTATTGATTAATTTCGTGCATTTTTAAATTCTCGGACTAAAGTGAAAATGCGTATAACTGCACCTAGATCATGCGACGTTTCCCTCTATAAAATATCTGAAAGTCTGACGAAATTTTGATATTCTTCCCACACGGTTAATGCTTTAACAACAAACTAAAAAAGAAAATATATTATAAATATTTTAAACCCGGTTAAACAAATGTAGAATATATCTATATTTGATCTGTCTGTACAACGTAGCATTTATGTATAGTTAGAACAACCCTTCTGTAAAGAATATGATTAAAAATTATCAATTCTTAGATTTATTGTTAGTCTAGATATCCTATATAAGGTATGATAAATAAATTAATAATTTTTTAGTATGATTACAGACACTGCATTTTAGGACTAACTATTTACTCCTAGTATTGAAAATCATTTAATTATTCTATCATTCGAAGCAACTATAGAAACGATAAGGGTTTGTCTTATATCGGAAACACTTCGAAAACACTTAAAATGATATCGCGTCATGATGTTAATAGTTATACACACTCAAAGATAATTTGGATTATAATTCAGCGTCTGCGTTATTTATCGCTGGAGAGCTAAATACGGCACAATTATTGACGCCACGTGCTACTGTGGAACCGGATTCTGGTTACATCGGTTTTAATAGCTGGATTAGATAAGTTTGTAGATAGAAATTCCATAAAGGAATGGATAGCCTACATTGATTTATATTTTGATTAAAATTATCATTTATCAAGACCTTAAGGCGGTTGGTCAGACATAAATGTATTTATTGTAGTATATTTACCACAAAAATGGTTTTTTTTTAAATTTGGTATTTGTGTTCGATGTCTGTATCATTCATTTGTTTTCGTATAGCTGTAGGTACTTCATTTCTTGTCACGTCTATTACTTAGAATGGATCTTTATTGCTGTTTTCTATTTGTTTAGCTTGATTCTGTTTGAATTTTTAGAAAGTTTTATTGCATTTGTGTTTAAGGGAGAAAGTCAGTAGAACTATTTTGAAAAGGGAATTCAATGTTTTGTATTTAATTAAATATTTGGCCGTTTCTATGGGAAACTATCACTGCCCAAATAAGATGCATAATTATCTTATTATTTTTAGTATTGTTGATAATGAAGTGTGTTTCAGTTTTTCTTTAAAATAAAACTAGTTATTATATATGCCATTTAGTTTATATATTTTTTTTTGCGTTGATGAAAGTAGGAGAAATAGGTGACATGAAATTAATTAACTAGAAGCATTCAATGTTCAGAACACCAGCTTATCATTTATACCGCTTACGAAAGCTCAAGTAGCTTAAACTGAACAATAAATCTTATGCAAAACAAAAGTTATAAGAATATTCGTTTATAGAAACGAGTTTTCGGATTACCAGTTGAAATCGTAAACGTTGTCTTTTTAAGTTATCTCGATGATGTCATTCGACTTGGAAGGAAAAATATTGGTTATAAACTGTATTAGCTGTTTCAATGCGTCACATAAGCCGCCTACATTATCAGCAAATATGGATCTTGCGTTCAATCTTTTGCGACTACTCTTTTGAGCTAAGTCATCAACTTGTTTATGTTCGATGAAAACGACTTTCAGTAACAAGTAAACGGCTTTGAAATTAACTATTTTTCCGTGAATTAAATTAGAAACCGTTTGTCAAACTATTTTGATAAAGTTTGTCTGTGAAAATTTTAAATTTTTTTTATGTACCTTTAACGAGTCGATGCCTATGTACCCATGTTCAATGAATTGTGTAAAAGTACAAAATATTGTATAAATATTTTTCGTCTATAAAATATTATATAATATACTTAAATCTAGGCGAACGAAGTCGCGGTCACGAGCTCTTATTAATAAAAACCAGTCTAAGCGAGTTTTTATTATTGTATTTTTCATTTCTTGGTATTGTTTTCGAATTATATATTAAGAGATATAAAATTGCATCGTTACATATTATTTTAACAAATAATATAAATACAGGTTTTTTATCTTCAAAGCAATTCTGTTTCAATCGGATTATTGTATTTCAATCACCAGATATGTACAAGTTCTGTCGACTATTTATTAAGTTCATTAGATGTGATTTTGATTAAGATAAATGGTGTGTAGATTGTTGAGTTACTTCATATCCGCTGATATTTCTTGTTTCCTTAAGCATATGATTTGTTGTCTCATTGTGTGTTTATGAGATATTCTTGTTTATGACTGCATTAGACTCATTGCTATTTCTAGTAGCCCTTGTATTAATCAATTGCATATTATGGAATCAACATGGCGTCTTAAAGTTTTCATATTTGCAGTGAAAACGGAAACTGATTAAATAAACAGATCCATTTGTCACTAACAAGAAAAGCGAAGAATGGAAGACAATATATTGTTTCGACTGCATTTAAATTGGATTTTGAGAGGGAGTGATTTTGAATAAAATGTCTTACCATATTAACAACTTGGCAATTTTTTTATTCAAGAAGTGGAACTCGTTTCTTCTAAATATAAGTTCTTCGTATTACACACTTTCATATGTTGCACGATACTTGAACTGCGTATTAATTAGATGAAATTTAAGCGTCAGTATAATACAATTAAACATCACAAGCGTCATTGTCTTCGATTTATGAAACTGATTTGCTTCGTTGCTCTTCAGCTAATTTACAGTATACAATAGTTTGTAGTAAATTTTAATCAACGTGTAACTGTTGAGTGTTACATAGTATATTTAGTTCGCAGGACATTGCTGTAATTCTGTAGGTCGGAATTAAACTGCTAACGATGATTGGAATTACAGCGTCTTTGAGGACTCTCTACATATTATTGAATTTACTAAGATTATAGATATGATATGATTGCATAAATATTTAGGTTGGTAATAAAAATTCAATCACATAGCTTTCAGATTCACTAGACCAAATGTAAATAAGAATTATTTTTAGAAACAGTTGTGATACGCAGTTGTCTTGAATAGTATTTCAATCATGAGACTAATCACGTGCTGATTCTATCATTATTTCATTTCGATCGAAGTCGCATCGTGACGAGTTTAACATTAGTTTTTGCGAGGGTCTCCTACGCGGCGTGATGTCACCTCAACAATCAAAACTTGATTAAATAACGTCCGTGAATCAACAACAAGTAATCATTTTAACGATAAATAAATATTGTAAAAGGTCTCATATTGTATCTCAACATACTTTGTTTAGCTTCACTTGTAACTAACGAAGTTATTTATCCAGAGCTTTTAAATTCATTTTAACATATTAAGTACCTAATGATTAGAATAATTGCCATGTCGAAGTGAAATACAAATTTGCTATCACACAACGTTTTCAATGTACTCGTAATGACTTTTGACTTTTATATTATTATTAAATTATTGTTTGAGATATTTTAAGACTTGTAATTGCCACTTTTTTGTTGGTTGATCTGTTTATGGCTTATCCTTGTGTCATCAAAATCCGAACATGAAGCTCACGTGATAGTAGCTGATATCTCATATGGAATCATTATTTTTTCAACGATATTTTAGCCAGCTATCTATTTATGTACTAGCTCCGGCCTGCGGATTCGATCGCGTTCATTTCGATTTTCTTCACTTAACTTCATTAAATATATGATTTCTCCTACTGATTCATTATGTGTATAGAATAATAAGAGAAAATATATATGGCTATATTTTTTTTATTTCTCAGCCGATTGAAATAAGACAAATACTAAATGTTAAGTAAAGCTCCCTACAATAATGAAAACTGCGTCCGAATCGGTTCACCCGTTTCAGAAATTAGCGCTTACACAGACATAGACAAACATACAAAAATTATAAAAATCGTTGTTTTGGGTTCTATTATGGTTTTTCTCAAGCATCTTTAATGTACAGATATCGACCACTTACATTTATATTATATTATAGATGTCACAGACAAAAGTTGAAACACGCTTGTACAAAATGTAAATTCTATTGCCATAAGCTCTCGAAATTTATCTTTTCTCTCGAATTTTGGAGATGTTATTTGAATTTAATAGCACTTTGGTCATGTCCACTAAAATCTATGTTAATAAATCATGTTAGAAGGTTACTAATGTTATGGCAAAATCTTCTTAATGTTGCTAATAATGCTAATTTGTATTGTCAACCGTCTAGTCACACATATACACGGCGTAGATTTGAAAATAATCTTACTTTTTATTCTTAAATATCAAGTAGAATACTTTAACTGTAACGGAACTAGCATAGCTAGTCTCAACAAATATATAAAATTGTACTCTTTTAAATTGACACCCAGTTTTAAAGTATTTTACATTATATTTTAAACTAAAATCTAAGTTGAAATTTAAAAAATATAATTTATTGCTGTACATGTAAGTGCTTCTTATAACAATAATTTAAGAAAACTTTGTCAAGCACTTACATTATTATTATAACGATATTAATATATGTATATCTGAAGGTGCTGACGATAATTAATTTGCACAAGTATTACCGTCTACGTAGTTGAAGTGAACAATTTTCCTTGCAATTTGATATTTGTCGAATATTCATAGTAGTTGTTTCGTATGAATAATATGTGTATAATAATGGTTTTATTGTTACGACAGTTGCAATTATTGTCATTTTGTTTAAATAACTAAGATTGTTCTGAAATTTCAGGTGCATGATTTTACAATTAAATCTATATGTATAGTTGTTTTGTTTATTTATTTTATAGACGAATCGTTCACACGTCTCCTTATAGATCAATCGTGAAGTTTGCATATCGAATAACTGAAACATGTTCAAGTAATTATATTAAAATTCTCTGGTCTTGACGGCGCCTTCCAATAATAATACTTTGTTTTATCTATAAATATTCGTCAATCAAGTTACGTCTGTCATAATTAATTTTTATCTCGTTTTATAAGCTTTAAGCACGAAAGTATTCGGTGAGGTCGTCTCTCGGCCTTACCTGCCATATTTGGTTAGCTCTTCACGCTTACAAGTTCATTGGACAGCACCCGATACAAAATTTGATTTGCATTTTGTTTATCATCGGATTATGGACATTAACTCATTTTAATATGGCCAATATTTGCTTACAGTAACTTCGCTGAATACATTTCGAATGTTTAACTAAAATATATGTTATTTATACTTCCTGGACGATTGGTCGTTTATGTTTTTGAACAGTATTTTATATGGATGTGTTTACGGATGTAATAATTTTATTGAATTATGTGATGTCTGCTGTTATGAAATTTGATGACGCACGTATATTTCTCGTGAACTTTCCCTGTTAAGTATTTGAGTGTTATCAAATTGAAACAAAAATGTTACAGGTTTTTTGGAAACTGTTCAAAATTACTTCTAATCTTTTACATTCTATCTAAGCGTCGGGCAGTAATTCTTCAAAGTCAAACTCAATTTATTCCCGATGAATAAGAAGCATTTGCGAAACCACGCTTTAAATTTATTCTGTTTTCATTGAATTTAGATCAAGATGTTATTGAAACTCATTACTAGATTATTTATACTGTTGACTAGATAATAAACCTACGACTTGCTATATATACTCCTACGGTTCTATTAAGGTTTTTCATAAAAACCCTCACGACATAGCTGTCGCATATAACTTTAATATTCCAAGCTTGGAAAATGAGTCGAGTTAATTATATATTAAATATAATGTTTGATATGCCACAGCGCGGTTTCCCGTTCGATGAAGAAGAGGGTAGTGGTGCGTGGAGTGAACTCGCTGCACGGCATCCCGACATAGCGGCGCGGTTGAGGCAGCGGCCAGCTACCTGGGCCAGGAAGCGAAGACCTTCCAGCCAGGACGCTACTGACGGTAAGGGCTTTTCTATATTATTAACGTAACTTACAATTTCTTCAAATATACATTACATTTAAAAAATAAGCAAATGAAAAAGTTGGTAGGAAGGAGTATTGTAAGTCCTGGTCAATTCCTGTATTACAGGTGTTTCACACAAGCGTTTTCTTATTCCAGACTTTGGTGATAACTTCGGTGGCTTCGACAGATTTCCTTTCGACGACATCCCTCCAGAGTTCAGAGAACACTTCCCTTCACATTGGAACAGAAGTAGGTTCGGTACCCGTGAGGAGCAACCGCCATCACCTACTCAGAAACCGCAATCACCCCAGCAGCAAACAGCAGCTACACAAACAGAAGAAAAACCCGGTCCTTCAGAACCTGAAGAGCAGCAATTACCACAATACGGGCTAAGGAACACAGTCGATCTCGGCCAAAAGAGCCCAGCTGATCCCAGTTTAGTTGATGCTGAAGATAGAACACACAGATCTATGTCAGCGCCGCCCGACAACCGAACCGCGAACCAGCACTCAGGCAGGATGAGCGGACAACAATCCCAGGACCACTCACCCCAGCAAGAACAATCTTCCAATGTTCGGCATATACCTATCTTTGTAGAAGGTAGAGATGAACCAGTAATAAATAGAAACGTTGATCACGGAGCTCACTTTGGCGAAACAAAGCCGACTTATGTGCCACCTCCGCCGCAACCACATATCGATAGAGAACAATATTTCGCTGACGACACTCCGCATGGATTTCATCACCCGCCCAATTTCTCTAGATCATTTGGTACACCCTTCAATAAAGGTTTCAGGCAGGGACCTCAGCCTTTCACCCAACAGAAGATGTATCCTCAGACTGCTTTTACACGTGGAGCGTCACCGCAGCGATCGCAGTCACCGAAACCTCAGATGCACCCTGAAGAACACTTTGTCAAGGTTCCAGTTTACCACGAGCAAGCTGCGCCACCCAAGCCTCAAGCTAAACAACCATCCCCTCCGCGCGCCGCACAGCAGCCTCCGCGGCAGCCTTCTCCGCAGCAGCAAGCCCCGCCACCACCCAAGCCCCAACCTACAGCTAACGACCCGATCACGCAGATTCTTAGCATTCAATCAGACGTTCTTAATCTAATGACAGAAGTCGAAAATTTCACTGGCTCTAAAAAAGATAAAAAGTACATTTACCTAGATGAGATGTTAACTAGAAATCTTATAAAGCTAGATAATATAGAAACAGACGGTAAAGAAAATATTCGACAGGCAAGGAAGGAAGCGATCAAATGTATCCAGAAATGTATCGCTGTCTTGGAAGCCAAAGCCGAGAAGGGTAATGCTACCCCGCAACCGCAAGATGTAGAAATGCAAGTGGAAGATGAGAAGGCGTCCGAACAAGAGACAGTACAAAATGGAGATGTAGATATGAAGGAACCTCCAAAAGAGGAAGTTAATGCTGCGCCTCACGTTGAGCAAGAACAGCCTCAGCAACTACAGCCTCAAGAAAAAGATGACCCCATAGCAGAAACAGAAAAAACAATGGAAAGTGAACCCATTAAAACTGAGCAAGCACTAGAAAAAAGCGAAAGTTTACCAAAAGTAGCACCTACATCCGAGGCTGTTGCGCTAGAAACGGATAACGCTCAGCTTGAACCTGTTAAAACAGACACTCCACAACCACAAGTAACAGACACGCGGCCGGCTGACACGAAAACACCGGAACCAGAAACAAATGAAACTCCTGAGAAAAAGAGTCCCAAAAAAGTTGTTAAAGTCGTAAAGAAACGTGATAAGAGTAAAGATAAGACAGCTAAGGATGCTAAAGAGACAGCTAACAAGGAAGCTGTTAAAGATAACAAAGATGCAGAGAAAGAGATTTTAGAGAAAGATAGCAATAAGGAAGAAATTATAGATAATATAAAATCGACGCCAGAAGTAAAGGGGAACGGAGATTCTATGGAAGTAGATGGTGCTGCTAGTCAATAAAATTAGTTTGCGTTAGTGAATTGTAGGAAGGGTCACCTGTTTGCCTCACGCCAGCGTGCAACATGTATTTGTTTGTAAATTATAAGTTTTTATTATCGCAATGCAGATGCTATCCACTAGGATTTTGGTCTCCTGTTATTTAAATCCTAATATATAATAATTTATTGTTTATCGTATGTGATAACAACATTTTCTCAATAAACTATTAAATTGCGATAAGGCTTTTTATTTATTCCTTCAAAGAGAATAACTGCTCCTTATTTTTTTAAATATTTTTAATAAATAATATTGACATCACAGTTACTTACATGTGTTAACATAGCTAAATAAAATATCCACTTACATAGAAGTTAAACATATTTAAGCAAAAATAAAATTTAATACTTTTAAGCTTTCATGTATTGCATACTCGTATTCTACACACATTGAAAATACATAAATTAAAGATCAGTCTTTCCTCATTTCGAGTTCATTTCTCTGGGTTTTATTATTAAAGACATGTTTTATTAACGACTTTATTACAGCATTACGAGTTTTTAGTAAATTAGAATTTGTAGATAATATCAACTTATAAGTTGAACGTGGCCCCATTGTTAAGGGACAGAAATTTTTGAGTATTTTCTCTCTATCATTTTCAAATTGTCAAGGTCAATATATTTTCTCGGGCAGTTACTAAGCTTAACTTCACTCCCATTCCTTCATGACCCGGTCCCAATCTTCGTCAGCAATGAATGGTTGATCGATACTCGCTATCATATGTTCTCCACATAACACACATTCGCTGGCGATAATGTCGTCTATCTCATTCCGGAGTACCTCCCGCAGTGGGAGTCCGCTAGACGTTACAGTGGAAAGCTCTATGTTGGACAGGACGGCCAGCTGTCGTTGGAGATCAGTAAGCTTGTTACGTCGGGCGGGGGCTGAGGACAATAAAAAGTAATATTTGTACACCTTTAGGCCGTAACTGAACCTTTTTTATTTTTAAAAGCAAGTACATCAGTTATCTGTATATGGCTATAACAATTTATTTTCTTTTCTTTCCATTCGAACCTGGGGTATTTCGTGAACTATTAAAACACGCAAAGCTGGCTATTGTCAGCAAAATAAATTAACTTGTTAAAAATGTATGTTTAAAAGTGTGTTATGTATTGCTGATTTCATTGTATCTGTAACCGATTTTTTATTAATATTTGTATATCCATTATTTATGGTAGAGCAAAAAATGATGTCTCCAATAAACATAAAATGCTTCAAACATTAAGAAATTAACATTACTTTTATTGAAAAATGACTTTAATGAAAATAAATTACTAAGTGGTAATTTCTCTGAATATATTTATTTTACTATTAAAAATTGAATACTGTTTACCGAGAATAGGTTGAGCGTGCGCAAGCAAGCAGTCCGCGTGGAATCGATGCGCGCACGGGAACAGGTAGAAGGGTCGCAATAGCAGTGCGATGCCGCAGTCGCTGCACGCGTCCGTCACTGACACCAACGCTGCTCGCCCGCGGAACGATTGGATCTCCCCGCGCACCTATACCGGACAGACCAGGATTAAACTTATTAATATATTCTTCAGGCATAAATTGTGGACATACAATTACTATATACATTAACTCTTCTTCGGGATTGTTTAGTTTTATTACCATGCAGACGTTTATAAGTTCACTATAAAACATTGATACTTTTTTATTGCGAGTAACTTACGCATTCGGCTGCTTTTGTAGCATCTTCCATTTCGAGTTTAAGTTCTTCTATTTGATTGTTATACTCCTGAAAAATAAATTTAAATCTTTACATTAATTTTGAATTATTATTATGAGAGATAAATAATAAAATTAAATATATCGTAGATAATGAGATATTAGTATATTAAAAGTATTAAGCACAAAGTTTTTGAGTAGTCATATTTTATCTAAGTGTATTTTATATGAAATATATTTAAATAATACCTCTAAAGACTGGCAGATTGGTTCACTGAAATGATCAATAGTGGTGACATCGCTAAAGAACGGCAAAATATCCTCAATCTTGATGAGGGGACATTCCTCCAATAGACCCATTGCTTCTTTAATGTCTTGGTTTTTCGTGATGACATGTTCAGCTGAAATGAAATAGTTTCCTTACTCGTATTATAGTTGAAGGAATTCTAGCGTCTATTAAAGTAGAGAAATTTATAACTGTATTTTTAAGGCAGTTAAGGTATGTACTAAATATCAAATTTCATCACAATCGGTGAAGCCGATTCGGTGAAGTATGCTAAATAAAACTGTGCCATGAGAATTTTATATATTAGATGTGGCCTTCCCATTTTTACCTTACTGCAATCTTTTCATTCACCTGTACATAAAAGTAGAAAAGGATCTTACCCACACCAAGCCACAATCTCTTTTGTAAGCTGATGTCCTCAGGCATGGCTGCCACTGTCTTCGCGAGAGGTACCTCCACCTGTAGAGCTAACTCTAAGGCTGCCTCCCACAGCCCCAACAAGGCTGACAATGTCACACACGCTTCCGAAAGACCGTTCTCCCTGCACAATCTAAATGAGAAAATGGCTGTGACCATTCTTTGAGGTAATCCATTTAAGCTAAGTTTCTAAAATATACATAAATCAATGGCTTATGCTTTTTATAAAATTTTCGACTGTTTAAATGATAGGTGTAGGCGCTAAGGACTGATTTAAAATATTCATGATTTCATTATATCGATTATCGGGATATTCATGTGATTTTTGACTTGACTAGAAAAAGACCTTAGAATTACATATTTTATGAACATCTAGTGTGTATTGCTTATTTCTTACCTTAAAGCGTAATGTACATCATAATTGACCATAGAGACATCACGTCCTTGTCGAGCTAAATATCGCATCAAAGCCTGTTTATCCGTTTCCACATACAAAGTCAACAAATAGTTATGTATTGCCTTATCTTTAACATTAAAATTCTGCAACATGAACTCCAGATATCTGGTGATCTCTGACGCATGCTTTTCATCATTCTCACACGACAAAAACGCTGGCAGCAATTTAGATGGGCTCAGCTTCGCCCCTTGAGATATTAATGCATCCACTGTGTTCTTTGGTGTTTCTTCCATCAAAACTGGCGCAAATTGATAAAACAGTTCTGGTTTTTTCAAGGATTGTAACAAGCTTAAGGCGTCTTGATATGACTTTTTATAGATATGCTGAGCGATTACATTTTCGTAATCCTCATTAATAAATGTTAGTTTTAACAAATTCTGTTTGTCCCCATGTGATGACATTAAATCGTATATAACTGATTTAATGTGCTGCATACATTGTACGACTCTAGGCTGAAGCAAAAACACTTCTAAGTCACTTTGGATTTGGTGATATTCCTGGGAATCATCTTTGCCTGAACGTCTTAAAGTTCCTAGCTGTGATAAATACAGTTCAGTCATCCAAATGACTATCATAGAGATGAGGCTTTTATCCTCTTCTTTTAATGCATCTAATCGCTTGCTAAGATACACTTTTAAAGCATTCATTTGATCTACTTCTAGAAACTTCAGACAAATTGTCTCAAAACTACTTTGCGTTTCTGCAAAGATCTCAGCGCTTCTTTCATAATCACCCTTAGAGAAGAGCAAGTCTGCTTGTTTAACATTTATAATGTCTATATAAGCAGGGTTGTTTTGGGAATATTGTTTAGCGAGGTCAAATTGTTCTTTATCAGAATAAATTCTCCAAACATTTCTCTCTTCCCTATTAACTTTGTATCGGAATACCGCTTTATCAGTAACTGCCCAAATTGTACGTCTTACAGGATCTTTAACAATATTTTTGAGTTTTCCATGGACTTCTGAATATCTGTCTTCATAAATCAATTCTTGGTTCAGGAGAGAAACTCCTTTAACTCTATCAGAATACATGAGTAAAGCATGAAATTCAGTCAGTACAAAAGACAAGGGTGTTGCATCTCTGTCTTTACTAACTGGATAATTAATGAGTTCACTTTGTGTAAACAATGAATTTGAGTTTTGTTGAGATGTAGGATCTAACTGTAATAAAAATGACCAATAAAAATTAAATAGAATTATTATGTAAGTATATAATAAATTGTTTCATCTAGGTTTGTGTACTTCTACTATTCTTGGCACAGAAAAGTGTTTTTTTTAAATATCAAGTAAAATTATTACCTGTCCATAAAAAATTCCAGGTTCTGTTAGCCATGCAAAGGTTTTGGGATTATTGCTTTTATCAAAATAAAACTGTAATTTTGAATATTTTAGTGTGGATGGAATCTCTTGGAATCCCGTTTCTGGTGTAGTTAAATAAGAATGGAATATGGTTTGTAGAGAAGGTTTATCATCTGATACCAAGGCATGGCCTATAAACTGATAAAGACGCGTGGGTGTCGTCACAAATATGAAATATTTGCTTGTATTATTAACTCTGTGGAATTGAATTCCTGTTATGGGTGTATCTGAACCTTTGCCAATGTCAAATATCTGGAAAAAATATGTTATACCATTAAAATTAAATTTTTGACAGGGTATGTTGGAGATTATAGTTAATATAAACAATCAGAAGAATTTTGAGATACAATTACAATCTTTCTTGATCTTAGATTATTTGGAATCTAGTCAAAGGAATTGATTTCAAAATAATATAACAATCAAAAAATTATAATATAGATTTTTGTTACCAATCCATCAATTTCCTTCCCTCCATACAATGGTAAATAATTAGGCAGCTTTGGGATAAATTTGTTTAATTAATATTATAACAGATGAACAACTATCATCGCTCATTTTTCTTTTTCACGTTGATGATGAAAAATTTTTGTTTACCTGTCTCCAATATTGCTGACTAGCTGTAAACATCTTATCGCTTTCTGCCTCTAACTCCATTTCAAGAATATGACCTTGAGAAGTACCTAATAGTATTGGCCCAGTACTAGTTGTAGATTTATTTTCATAGTTCCACCCAACCTCTGTCACTTCATAGTTTCTTGATTTGCTGACAGATTTCAACTTATTATTCTTACGATGTAGGTAAATAAGTTCAGGACTTCCATCTTTGTTTCTGGCTGCAAAGGCTAATAACAAGTGATGTCCTAGTGGGTCAAGGAATATTGATGTAAGTTTTGAATTTGGTTGTACATTTTTGGTAAATTGTATTTCTGAAACAACAAAATGGGGTAAGAGTAAAATTTCTTCTTATACATATAATTAATTGGTAAATTAACAGGCCACTACAAGGCCAAGGGCTTTGAACTGTAAATGATATAATATCATACAACACTTCTGAAAATTTACTCAATACACCTGCTAGTTATAAATATACAGAAACTTAGTAAAATGATGATAGAAAAAAAGAACAACGCAAATAGAAGCTATAAATATTTGTAATAACAAAACTATTTTTTTATTGATTATCATAATATATACTAATATATCAAAGTACCTTCATGTTGATCAGGCATTTTTAGATCTAATCTAAATAGTTTTCCATTTGCCATTGCTAAGACCAAGTAGTCACTAGATATCGCGACATGAGTGATAAGATCCGATGGATTGAAGTTCATTCTCTGCTTAGAGAAAAGGGGCGTGTTGTCTTCTAATTGCATATTTATATATCCTGATGAAGTCATCTGGTCGGAGACGGGGATAGGGTTTTGGGAAACCTGGGATGCCTGCTCATACTGATCGAGAATCGATGTCATTTTGGACGATAAATCAGTTTATTTATTACACTTTATTAATATTACATAGAAAAACAAAGCATGCACGGTTTACATCTACGTTAAACAATAAATATTTAGATATTATATACCATAGTTAAACTGTATAATTATTAATAATCACAATCTTTATTCTGTAGAAATTTACAAATATTCGACATTTAATAATATTTATGAAAATTAAGTTTTGATATAGGAAATTGACGTTGACTTAAATCTGAATTGCCAATTCTTGTAATTGCACGGAATCCTTATTTTTTATGATAAATTATGTCTTACACAGTTTTTACTTTTTTTGTTCGAATGACAGTTTTGTAAGGTAATATACATATTTTTTATTTTTTTTTTATGGGGCACGTCGCGTTTTTATCCCGGTGGCTATTAAAACTAACCGGATGTTGATATACATATTTATATATTCCACATGTATATATATATATATATATATTTATAGATAAAGAACAAAGACAGAAATTAGTTTTAAGTTACACATTAAGTAAAAAAAATAACAAACTAAAAATTGTTGATGGCAACTTTCCGGTAATGTCATTTTAATTTTCAATCAACAACAGATGTATAATTCAAGATACAAATCCAAGTGTCATTGGCAATCATTCCAAAAAATTGTAAACATTGAACAAGTAGCTTTCCATTTTGCAGTTATACAGTTTTCATTATTTTATTTTTCAGATCTCTATAAATTAAGAAGCCTATTATTAGAAACGCTATAGTGACAAGTATTAAACCAATAATAAAACTGAATTAACAGATTATTTCTAAGATATATAGATTGAAATCGGCAATACGTTATGTCGAATTTAAAGTAAAATTTAAAATTCGGCCCGTCCTTGAGATATATCAGTATCGGTCGCGGAACTTGAGCAATTTGCCGGTCTTCGTTTAATAATAACTTCTGCTTAAGATTCCAAAATGGCTATAAATTCATTAAGTAAATCCTTAAAAATATGTAAGTATGACTAAAATATAATTATTTTATTTTAAATTTACATAGTTTTGAAAATAATACTTTTTAGCTAGTCATGTATTATGTAATTACGAAAATTGACTGCTTTGATTACATGTTCAATATATATTCGCACATACATTACTAATTTTTTAGTTACTAATTATAATATAGGAAAATTAATTAATATATTTTGATGAAATGAGATTATATACCGAAGTAATTGTTCACATATTTCTCTTTTTACATGTAAATTAATATATGTCCTTTGTAGTGAATTTGGTGAAGTGCACAAAAAAATTAGCATTCCGATCTTTTACTTCTCACCTGAATGAGAAGCAACAAGAGGTACAGAGAATAATTAGGGATTTCACCAATGAACACCTCAAGCCTAATGCCTCAAAACTGGACTCACAAGGAAAATATCCTTTTAAAGAGGTAACATGATATATTATTGTATTAAATAAGTTTTTCTCCAAGTAAATTTTTTTTAAAATATGAAAATCCTAACTAATTTTGTACTTTGCTAAACCAATATTAACGGTGCTCAAAATTTTTAATTTTTTCTATTATAAGTCCTTTCTCCCGACAATAATAAACTCTTCAAAAATGAATTAGAGAAATGTTTTCATCCATTCATGTGTGATGCCTTGACCAAGGGAATTATTTTCATATATATTGATGAAACTATGTGACACTGTTATTTATCTATAAATACATAAATTCACTTTTTCAAGCCTTCTTATCTATTAGTAAAATTAATTATCTATATTTGGTTGACTATACATTATAAAATGGTACCAAAACAATTTGATTGTTCATTACATTAAACTTTTAAAGATCCTTATTTATATTAAATAAATATATAGGTCTATACAAATGCAAGGCTAGAGGTAAAATTAAAAATAATTACGTTAGTCCTTTAAGGTAACTGTCCTGCCTTGAATTTCAATAAAGGTTACTGTCATTTCACAATATTTTAAGACAGCTTACACATTATTGTCAATATTATAGTTTCTTACAAAGACATTTAATCAGAGTTTTTTTCAAAACACCTCAACTTTAGTAGTTTGCTTTTTAATCTTAGTTTCAGTAGCTTAGTTGTTACCCTTTGAATACAAAGTTAAATGTGACCCCTAAGTTTGAATTCCGTGAAAGCTGAAATATTAATTTTAATCTTATTCAGAAAAATTATAAGTAAAACAGTCATAGAAACATGTCGGGTCCATATCCCATTAGGGGACATGTGATTTTACTTTTAATGATGTTTGAAATTATGTGTTTTTCTTAAAACAAGTGCAGTATATTTTGCAGATATTATATAAGTTTTGTGTTAAACTGATTATATTAAAGTATATTTTTATTGATACAATATCATGACTTTTCTCATGATAAAAATTAAGCTGTAAATGTATATTATGATAAAAACATAGCGATAAGATTAATAAACACGTAAATAAACTTCAACAAGTGCTATATTTTTATATTTTAACAAGTGTAATAGTTGACCTTAATAAATTAACTAGGTACCTCCACAATCACGTCGGAAACAATATTTTTCTAATTAAACTCAATCTTTTTGACCTACCATTATGAAAATTGGTAGATATATGTATTTTTTCACGAAAGAAGTTTTAACACTTTAAGACGAATTAGCGCGGGTCATTTAGTTTCTATTATATAACTGTAATAACTAGCTATAATATATACTGCGAAGTCTGATATTTTTGATTGGAACTTTTCCCCTTCTTTTCTCGTTTCTTTCGATACATACTTTCTCTTAGAAAATATATCTCTGACACACGCTGGTGAAACTCAAGCTTCATTTACATGGCACTTAGAGTTTCTTGCTTCGTACTGTGCCATCATCAAAAAATATATGACTATGTAAACTATACATACGATATCGTATTTGGTATGGAGATAATCGCGTTTTCATTGAACACACTTAAACAGGCATGTTTCTATTTTCAATTTGAATATAGACAAGTTCTCGCTCTAAAAATTACGATAAACTCTGTCTATGGAAAGAGTGCTTAATGTCGGCCATTCATTACATTTACATTCTAACATTCGAGATTCATATATTGATAGTATAGCGCGAGGTTCACAGAACAAACCTATTGCAAAATATGATTCAAACAATAAGTTGTCTGTATAATTTCCCTTGAAGCATTCGCAAAGTCGTAAACAGAAGCCGTAAGTCACAATTTGTCTGACGACTTTCCCATTCATATAAATTGAACCATGTTATTCGTATCAAGACAATATAAATCAGTAGAAAACTAGTATGATAGACAAATAGAAGTTGTTGACAAATTCGGCAAGAATTCGAGCGAAACCGCCGCCAGAAAATCGTACTACGTAAATGTTAAGCTCGAGGTAAATAAATACTCACCTCGAGAACCATTGAAACAACAACCTTATTCAATACATTAAGGAAATCTCATGAATGTGGGTAAGTCCTTCAGCAAATGAAACAAATGTGTAGATAGGAAAATGGCTTCGTTGCGCATTTTTAGTTTATGAAATTTCAAAGAATTATAATGAATAGCAACGTTTAATGATGTCCGGGTCACAAAGAACCTTATCTGAGGTAATCTATTTACGAGAAAGCGTAAAAGCTTCCACCACCTTTATTTTTTTTCAGTTAAAGAAACTAGGTGACCTAGGTTACATGGGTGCATGCGTCGATGAAGATTACGGTGGTTTAGGATACGATTATCTCTCTCTCGCCGTTGCGGTGGAAGAACTTTCCAGAGGTTGCGCAAGCACAGGAATGCTTTTATCCATACATAACTTCCTTTATGCCAACCTGGTTAACGAGAAAGGCACTCCTGAACAGAAAGAGCTGTTTCTTCGTAACTTTACTAAGGGATGCATTGGCTGCTTCGCATTAAGTGAACCTGGTATGTATATATTATCAAGTACTGCATTTACACTCAGTATTAGTGACGGACGATTTATTCAATTGTTAAGTTCATTTAATAAATTCTAATAATAATAATTCATTCAAAATTTGGAGCTCTTGCCAGCTTTCTCTAAAAAGTTAAAGTAAAGTAATAATGGAAATTAAGACAATCGAAACACGTCGCAATATGCCCCGTGCACCCAACGATGCGCTTAGGGGTCGTCCACATATTACGTCACACGTTTATTCGCAATATTTTAACCCCCCGACCCCCTTGTCACGCTTGATC
>JAOSYY010000010.1:10757134-10775929 GCA_025727935.1 Hebomoia glaucippe
TTAGTTACATCTTAACATACATAAAAACAAATACCTACTAGTATAATTTAATGTTACACAGTGAATATTTTTGTCGATATATGTACGAGTATTTTTCATAGACAACAATGTCGTCTTTTGGCGAGCCTATTGGTCTAGCAGCAGGACACCTTCTGTCAAAACTGATGGGTCGTGAATTCAATTTCGGCCGGGTCTAAAACATTTAAATTAAATTTCCTAATTTATATAAACATTTTATTCGTATGTCTAGTAATATTCGCTAATCATTTCAAATATTTAATAAGTAACTTATAAGTTTTTGATTAAGATACCGCATATCATTCAACATTATTCATAAAGGCAACGATGTGCAGTGCTGATCTTTGCGTTGGCTCTTCAGTATAAAAATTTCTGAATGCTTGAAATACAAATAAATAGATCGACAGCACATGATTGAATAATTAAGGTAACTAAGGGATCACTTACTAAATCGCAGCACCTGAACCTCATATGTTAGCAGAATTCTGAAGCTTGGAGTTTAGTATTATTTATGAATTGGAAAAAATAGTTTATCAATTATCACTCTCTACACAAACTACAATATTCTTAAGTAAGAATATTTTTATTAAAATTTTCTTGTAATTCCATAAATACTTATTGGAAAATCTATTTGTTTTCGAAAAGAGACCCTATAAATAAAATGATTTGCTTTTATATATTATAACAGCAGATCATCTTGCTCATTATGTATTCTAATTACAATTTAAGATTGTACATTATTTTTATTACGAACGAGCAGCAAAGAAAACTTAGTCAAGATCTTCATTTTTTGTTCGGTTGCTTTGCAGTTCGGGTCGTTGTCATGTAAGGTCATACGATAACAAAGTCAAGCACTTAAAAAAGCTTTCTTTGTTACAAAGTTTCAATCTAAACCTAAAGTATAAACAAATATATGCTCGTTTTATATAAAGCTTTTCTAAAATTTCGAAAATACTAGGAATTATTTCTCGTACTACATATCTTTCCTGTAAGCAATTGACACACGCTTTGATCGCGTGACCTCAAATATGTTTTTCATTACACTTAAGAAAACTTGATAAATATATATTTGTTTATAATTTGAGCTCGGTAAATTTAATACTAATCATCTCAATCGATTAGCGAATATTTTGCTTTTTATTATTTTTTCAATGACTGTCACTAAGTTACCTGTGTGCATAACGGGCCTACCCATACAGGTTTACGCATCGTCTGTCACCTTTTAACACATGAATAATTCATAAGTATGAAGAGTATAGGTATAGTTTACGTGAGGTAGTGGAATGCGGAGCGTTCGCGCAACCTCCGATTCGACTAGTTGAGGTTTCATTTTACCGCGACTGCGCCGTACGCAGCAAAACCTTATTACGAAAATATGTGTGAAATTTTGATAAATAAGTGTTGATAAGTGTTATATAGTGACGACTGTGAAGTGTTGTGTTATGATATAGTAGACGGAGTAGTGTAGGCTTCTTGTATTTACCTGTAAGTACATTATTACATGGTGACGTGTTTCAATCCTTAGCTTACGAAGAAATATGTATTGAGAAATATTATGTATACGAATTATAGATTTACTGGTCGCATATGTTCCTTATATAGCTATATTTTTATTAAGCTATAGTAATCTTGATATAATCAGTCTCGCATACAACTATTTGAAAACATATTAATTTCTCCATCTCATAATTCCAATATGTAAATATGTAAGAATTCATGTGGCCCACATTGGAGTATGGGGTAGACGTTATACCTGTATCATTGATTATTTTTTCTTTGGTAACAAACAGGTGGGTATGGTAGCAAAGAAAAATAACTGTGTTGTACAGTAGCCTGTGTCGTGCTTCCCCAGCTGAGGATAAATACATTCATTTACTAAGTAACGTCTTAGGATAGCCCTCTGAACTCCAATGATATGTCACTTTCTAAATTTGCCTTTTGCTGAAAAGGAACAGCAGTTTCGGCAGAAGACACACTGGTCTCCTTTGAAATAAGCTCTGACACAATTAATTCCGGTATCGATGTAGTATTAGATGTATGAAGTAAGCACTGTCAAAATATTTAACTATTGTAAAAAACGAATTAACAAGTATTAAGGCTAGATATGCCATTTAAATATATTTTTAACATAGAGAAGTTAATTAAGGTAAATCAAAAAATCTGTTTACGCATAATATCCGTACGAGTTTTGCTATTCACAGATTCTCCTGTACCGAAGATTTAATTTGAATTTAAATAATAAATCTATATCAATATGTTTATGGTATTTAAAATCTTAGAAAAATAATACATGTCTTAAATCTCTAGTGAGCATTACACACGCAGTAGCTGAAATAGAAAATTATTCCAAATGAATTGTCTTGGAATGGGAGCTTTTTTATATCAAAGTATAATAAATTGTAATTTGTAGACAAGGTTCCAATTATAATGTATATCAGCGCAGTGTTGTATAAAATATGTCAATTTTCTATGCAATAGATTCGTATTTCAGGACATGACTCAAGTCACAAACTTTATTTGAGCGGGGTCAGGATGTCGACGCTTTATATTATAGATAATAAATACCTCACTAATACACTTATTATTGTTATTGCTGATGGAGCCAAGGGCTATAATGTAGTTTTTTGTTAATTACCTGCATAAATGATTGCTAAACTTAAATCTTGTTAATATAATCGTCTAAATATTTCCCAAAAAAATATGTACATATCCAGTGAGCTATGTACCGATGGAGTATACATTTCCTTATTTGGTTTTTTTCACATTTAAAATTTGTAAATCATAACATATTAATTTCTTAACAAATGAACGTCGCCTTCACAACGGCAATGCATCACGATTTCTATTTAATTATATTAGCATGGATATGACGTAAGACGTGACACGATTATTACGCTTATATTATTATGAAGTTGCAACACTATCCATACTTAATATTAAAATTTTCACATTTTTTGATACTTACTCAGATAGGCTTTGGACAGAATTTAAATATATTGTATAATTAAAAATGATTCTAAAGATATGATAAACTAGCGCTGCCTCACGGTTTTAATTTTTTATATAAATTATTTTTAGCGTAACAAAGAAAATTCATCATTTCAAACACAGGCCACCAACTGATCGACATAATTTTATGGGTTTTAATGGTGTTATGTTGTGTAAACTTAAATACTCTTTAAAATAACCTATATTACCCATTATAACATTGGCTCTATTTCTATTAATGAAAATATCGCCTACTGAATATTTCCATTTTGGAGAATACCTAGAATAAACAAATGGGCAGAAATTGAATATTGGTATGTATTGTATTTCTGATATAAGTATAGTAATGAACTTATGCATCAAAAACAGGTTGTTATTTTGATATTATAAATCGACACTTTAGTATTCTTATTTGTGTCCATAAAAATTAAAACCAGTACCTGAAAGAAATTCATATCATAACCATTTCTTACTTACTTTAAAATTATTCCTTACATGTAAGTCTACGAAAAATCTCCATAAAGACATCAACGCGCTTCTTAAATGCGACGAAAATTTAAATTTCTTGTTGTAATAAACTAAGATAAGTTTACATAATTGGGAATAGTTTCTCTTACATACAATTACGGAAAGGAGAATGTAAGGGTCACGATTAACGGTGATGACAATAATTCCGAATGTAGTAAACTTGTGCCTAATAACATTTTCTCAGATTCTGAGAGGGCTTTTATTAGCATTCTTGTAGCCAATAAATATATACTGGATTTTAGTTTTAATGAATTTGGCATAAATATGATGACTTTGTATGAACTACTCTGTAGTATTTATGCTGATAACCTAAACATAAAGATATAACTTTTTGAGACAACTTTATCATCAATTAATAAATACTTGCCTGAATGTAATAAAATATTTAATTTATCTTTTATTCTATCAAAGGCATAAAGCTTGTATACTTTAAATAAGTAATTGATTAAGATTTTGTTTAACGAAATTTGTGATTTATCGTAACTTTATACGTCTATGGACATATATGAAAACATATTTTTTAAGATTTCAAAACACCTGGCCTGCACATCTATTCTAAAATTTTCTTGTATATATGAATATATTCCAATACAGGTTTTAAAATTCTGCTAAATAACACGCAAATGGCATTGAAGCGATTATGTTGATGAATCATTATTTCAAATTGTATACATTCCAAAGACATTGTAAATGAATAGACTAACAATTATTTACTCAAATAAACTGCAGCTTAACATAACAGACGAGATAATAAAGGATATTTGTTGCATTGACCTTTTCTTAATTAACACACCTTATTAGATTAAAATTTTAATCTAATTCTAAGAGTTTTATCAAAACGAAACCATATAGGTTAATAATAAATTATAAAAGAAGTTGCTATATATATGACATCGCCAAAATAAGAAAATTGTTCACTAAACATAATGAAAAATTGTATGAAAGTATATTTTTCAGGTAAAAGATTTATATGCTATCCTCTTAGATAAAGTTACGCCGTTAAACTAGTATTGAATATTTGTTTCAAATGACGTGTACAAAGATGTGAAACTGATAAGTGTATTAAAAATACTTCTACGCTAATCGCTACAAAATCTATGCTGGTTTGTCTTGCGTACAAAATAACTATCGTTAGTATGAGTGCAGCCTTATAACGCTGAATGCCATCACGTCTGACACGCGACAAAAGTGTACCAAAGCGTCGGAAGCAGCTATCATGGGCCTCGTATTTGCATTCGATGCCCGTTTCAGACACTTTCTCGAATAATGCATACTAACGCGAATATAAACCGCAGAGTCCAAAGAATAAGCAGAATCTTATGCCAGGATTTTTATGTGGTAAATGGTGTGTTAAATTCGTAGAAAGTGTTTTACTTTGAAAGTTATACACTTCTAAAAACTGTTTTAAATTTACGATAAGACACTTGATGAATACTATTCTTGGTTTTGAACTTCACTTATCATACATTTCTTAATTTCTTTTCTCACTTCTACTATCTAATAAAAAATAACTTTTGCAAATTATGATTCGAGCATGAAATTTTAAGTCTAGTGAAGAAATTTTACACTGCACATGAATTATGACACAAATACAAATTTGATGGAAGTTCAAGCCTTCAAAGGTAAGTATTAAGGAATGTTAACGCAGAATCAATCATGTCATCAGCGCCACGCCCAGTCGAAATGTCAACGGAACCGCTTTCTCAGCGACGCTTCTCCATTGAGGGCTCAAATGTCCCACATTGCGTTCACACAAGCACATTGTAGTGCTTTTTATACGCTACACAATATAATAACTATTTTGTCAGTCATTAATGAATATCTCGTCAGCGTTCCTAAGTCTTAGCACGTGAGTTAACCCTTAAACAAGTACAATGAGTGTAGTGGTAAGGTAGTAAAGACATTGTTTTCTCATCCTTAATATTTGCATTGAATATTCGTTATTACAATTAGTATTTTACTGCGAGTAATATTATAACATCTTTATAAGAATTTAAAGGTCTTTGGATCAAAAGGCTAGAATAAGCCAAAACATTTTTGGTTACCGTAGAGAGATATATTCATTATTTAAAGTGTAAATCAATGTTGGGAGTTAGCGAGGCGCGGCAACGCAGTCCCATTTGACACAATATATGTCGTAGTATACAAATGGTTTAAGAATTCCGTTTTATAATTACTATTTATTTACTTAAAATAATTTTCTTTGTAAGCATATATTAAAATCTATTTCATTTTTATTTTCTATTGTACCAGTCTTTCAGCAAACATAATGTATACTGACATGTTAATTAAATTCGGACCTGCTCTTCCGATCCCTTGTAAAAGTATGAGCTATAAAAGCTATAAATGAGATATTAGAAATTGGTTGGTGGAGCTTTTCGTTCTTTAGAATTATTTGTATTACCTTGTGTTACAATCTACTACAAATATTTGATATCTTTGTTAATTAAGACACATGGATGATAGAGCAATCTGATATTATAAACATAGATGCTTTGCGGTCATTGCTCTACAGGCTATTGATTACCTGCTCGTGGGAACTGACCTACGGGAACTTTAGTTATATGTAAAGTCTGTAATAGAAATGACATAATTTTTCACTCAAAGCGTTAATCTTACAATTATTCACAATGATATTTGTTATTGATTTCTTATCATCTGCAAGATCAATCCCGTAGATGAGTCACCTTATTTTCCAGATATGACTTAAGTCTAGCCTTAGTAAAGACATCAGATGACAAATCTTGAAATTCTAATTTAAATGGACAACCAAATAAAATGAAATCAACATACTAGCATGGATTCTTATTTAGGCCATGAATATGATTATATTTTTTATTCTTATGGCAGTTTAAAATACAATAATTTAAAATATTTTGGTAAAGGTTACTCAATAGAATGCCTGTCATAGCCAAGAGGCATAAGCAAAGTTTATCTGCCGCAATCAATTATGTCCAAAAAATCTCCCTTTGGCTCCCCTACTACAATACTTTAGAAAGTTTTCTTGAGTAAATCTGATCTGCTTACAGTCGTTTCAATTCAAAAATAGTAATATTCACGCATAGCTACGTAACGCGTATCTGCGAACACATTCACGCACTCGGACCAACTGCCCGTTGTTAGAAAGCAAGCTATTTTCTATTCTGACCGACTTGTTGTAAACAAAAGATGAAATGGAAATCTGTGAAATATTTACCAACATGTATGATTATGGGATATTTTTTATGACAGAGCGTTGGCGTTTTAGTAAGTAAGCCTCATGGCTTACTTACTAAAACGCCGTAACCAATTGATATTAATGATTAAATAATATGGTGTCGACACATTTTTTATTATGCCTTTTCGAAAAATATCAGTAAACGCTATCAAATGTTATAGACGGGACGGGTGGTAACGTAGGAAAATGAACAATTTTAAGTTTTCGATAACATCGCCTCCCATACTATATATACCGGAAATATGTACGTAAAAACTGAGCTGATAAACTATTTTTAACTCTCAAAACTTCAAGCCATCAATAAATTCGTAAAATTATAATTCTAAAACCAGAGTATTAAGAAAAAATATGGTTCATATTTAAAAAGTTTTAAATGCGAGTTGTTCGCGTTTTGTTTCATACGTTAACCCATCGTTCAACAACTTTCCACTATCCAAGTTGTCATTGACGTGATTCGTGGAAGAGATGGAAAAGCAAATATGTTAGATTGGCATCCGTAATAACATTTACATTAAAAGCGTAGTTTTGGTAGAGAAAGAAACCACCTTTTGATGGCATGTAAGTTCACAATTAGTCCTCAAAATTGATAAGTATGCACCTAATACAGTATCTTTTAGAGGACTCGACATAATAATATTCATTATAGGCTGCTAGCCGCGCCTAGGTTTTAGGTATAAGTTAGCATCAGATTGTAGGAAATAAATAATTTTTTGTTATAAAAACTTTGATTTCTGTAAATATTCAGGGTGGCAATTGTTCTAGTATAGCTATTAGCATTATACATAGGTCAGGGTCGACTTTGAGAATGTTAACGCGAAAATAACTAAGGTTATAGCCATTACAAATCGCGTGGACCTTGCTTTGATGACCATTTTAACACTTGTACTCAATTACCACTATACAAGACTATTTATAACGCTGCCGAATCGTATCATACAATTAATGGACGTTTACCTACCCTTTATTTTATATATTTGACTTCTCTAAAAATGTTATCGACCGTGATTGGCTAGCACACTTTCTGAATCATTACAACCATTTTGGAGATTACCTGAAACGAACAGGCAGATAATGGCAAAGAAAGAAATCTATGAATTTCTGTTCTTTGGCATATTAATAATTTAATTGACTATCAGGGCACAACGGTTCATATATGTTTCGTAGTTTCTACATATGTACTGAGATGCTAAAGTATTACCTACCATCAAACCTGAGGTATGTAGATATCTAAGTATATAGACAAGTGTGAAAGGCTTGTGTAATCAGCCGTTTCGTCTATTAGTTTGTTCAATTGTCGTAAAGAGGTTTTCCGGCCATTGACTGAGTATTATTTGCCTTAAACGGCGTTAAAAATTTGTGATTATGTATTATGTAATATGGTTTTTTTGCGCTAATTACAAAATATTTCCAAGTAGTGGAAAATATTTAATATAGTATTTAGTGAATGTACTATTATAGCGTTCTTCTGTAGCCGTAACGCGTAAACAAAGATATGTTTATAATAATTTTAGTTGGCCTGCTTATTCTTATGATTTTTAAGCGCATTTTAAGCTTAAGTTAAAAAATGACTTCGTTGTACAAAAGATGGTACCTAACATAAATTATATTCATTATATAATAAACCTTATTTTGTACACTTTAGACACATTTTCAGTAGGATTCATTCCGTAGATTGATTGTACGCTACACTCATCATTATGCTTCTTGACCTCAGTTGTCAATCATTCAATATCTATGATTTAAGCTTTTCTAGATCTTAAAGTGAGTGGTGTAAGGTATACGTTAGTAATGTTTTGTGAATATTTTATATGATTAATCGTCACTCCCACGTCCATTGTTCAGAACCTACGCGAAATTAATTCAGGGACAAATGAAATTATCATTTTGCCTGGATTTTCGTCTTAGGTTAATAGAAACGTGGGTTTTCTAACCATTGTATAATACCGTAGTACCAGACTAAATCGTTGTCGAAAAAACTAACTGCCATAAAATCATAAATAGCAAATGTTATTAGTCTTTGTCTCAAAACAATCATCTCGGTAAATTGTTTATCTATTGAATGTTTGATGCGGATGAAGAGAAGGCGTGCCACTTGTTACCGTAAATCAAAACAGATAAAAAGCACATAGGTCCAAGTTTGTACTCAGTGAATTCTTTCACATGCCCCAGACTAAATTACTTAGTCAATACTCTAATGAGTCTATGTTGCAAGCAAGATACCAGTCCGGTTACATTGACATTACTGGTGCTTATGAAATACAATCTATTGATAACTTTGTTATTCAACATTATACCCAACGTTCTTAATTTTCATATTTCTGCTGATATGTCAAAATTCGTTTTAAGCAATATTTCCGTTTCCCACCACATTTGAAATATATCTGCATATAAAAGTCCTCTATCATAATATTTATTATGGTAATCTCCGAAATTGCTTAACCAATTTTAGTATAGTAGATTTTATTGCTTCTTGTCAACTTAAGTGTAGTATTATACGAGGTATAGTATATAAGAGGCTCTCTAACAATTTGAAGACAGTATGAATAACATTGCTTTTCTAAGACACTTCGACCCATTCCACAAATACGTGATAAATAAAGCCTGTGCCTCACAGCATATTATACAGGATGTTTTGGGACTGCTCCCAAAAACGAGAAAGGTGATAGTACTTATGACACCTTTGATGAAGGGACGGAATAAAATTCGATCCTGACTAAAAAAAGAATAATATTTTTAAAATGTTTTATTAGCGTTATTTCGCTCCATAATGTTCGTCCAGCTGTTTTTGTTATCATGCTTCATTGCTGGTTCCTTTTTTATTAAATTAAAGTATTTTTTATGCAACTATGGTTTCATTTAGTTGTACTTACAAGATGGAGCGTAAATAATGCTTATGAAAAGTGTTAAAAATATGTCTTTTTTTAATCAGGATCGATTTTTTTCCGTGCCTTCATCAAAGCTGTCATTATTACTATCACCCGTCTTCGTTCTTGGGAGCAGTCTCCAAACAACCTGTATAGTAAGTACAATAAGAGCTAAAAATTTTCTTGAAGTGCTAAAGCTTTCCCGTCTCAACATTCATAACAAATGCTAATATTAAGTAATAAATAGTAAATGATAATAACAAGTTTGCAAACAGAGCGGAACACTTTCGGCTTCTGTTTCGCCTGAAAAATCGCACAATATAATTTACGTCCCGCCATTTTGACACAATTGTTTTATTAATCACTTTTATACACATTAGGCGCCATTAATAGTCAATTGAGGAGTTAAAAAGCATGCAAGTTATGTTATATCGACATTTTTACTGCTTAATAACATCTTGTTGTGGAAAGAGAACAATAATTTTAGGTAATCTCTAACTTTTTATGTATAAGACCGGGAAATAATTTGATAAATTTTGTTTGCGTTTTAAAAGGCTTTCCACACATAACTAGAAATATTTTATGATCAGTCTCCTAGATATACAAACCTGACGCTTCTGATGCTAATATTAATTAAGACGTAAGCTATTTTTATTACGTAATAAAAAATATATATATTGTAGTTACTTCTTTTGCTACACGAAAAGTTTAAAATTACATTTATACAATTTACTAAAGCCTTCTTGAGACTCTGAAGTGGGTTATTAAAATTCTTCTCAATAGTTAATGGAAGGATGTGGTCTCAGGAAATTAGGTAACGTTCGAGGTGATTTCGATTTCACATAAAGACAGCTTATGAATATAATTATCCCTAGTGCTAATTAACTTTCGGAATTTAAATCCTAACTATGTTAGTCATACAAAAAAATTAGAGGACTCGCCCAAAAGTAATTATGGGTTTTTATGTCTGTCAGCCTCTGATATGAGAAAGAAAACTTCTCACCAAGTCTAAGACATAGTCAGTTCACAATGCGATCTCGAAGGAAAACATCAGTATAAGTTTTCTTGTTCGTATTGTTTCAGTTGGCCCAGATGCCCGGCACAGATCTCGCACGATTACATAACTGCTTGCAAATTTATAATTACTTAAAGTATTATTGGGACACGACTTTTTAAGTTTTGCCACTCGACTGCTTATGTAATTAAGTTTTAATTTGAAGCAAAAGATCTTACTTTTATAGCTGATATTTCAAATGTTTTAAAGATGATTTCATATTAGAATTGTAGTATAGTTTATTAAGATCCGCTGCACGATTTTGTGAAAATAAAAATAATCATCGAAAAATAATGTTTATTTTTAAATATTGATACGTCAATCTATTGCTAAATCTACCAAATTCAACCAAAACTTCTTGAAGTGTGTTTTGTAGCTTTTAGGGCTGACGACATTTTATGGCAATAAAATAACCATTTGCATACCTATTCATATATATTTAATATGATATGTTTAGGTGTTTTAGTATGTAAAAGAAAATATATTTAACTATTCCTTTTCTGTCATCAGAATGTCAGACAGAAGCTCGATCGATACACTTACAAGTACGTTAGAATTGACTGCGATTTGTTTGCATTGTTACAAAATTAAAACGTGCTAAGTGAAAATAATGTATATATTAATCAAAAATAATGTATATATAGTGATTTTAAGGACGGTCAAGGCTATTTCATAATGTCAACTTACCGCACTTACAATCAGCCTCAAAGTGAAATGAATGAGAAATAACGAAGTGAGATGTGTAATTGGGCATTGTTTCACTTTCTCTGACATTTACACGAACACAGATAGATGTCACTTTACGTAAATGCAATTATTTTACGAATCTGTGGTGGTGCCTCGTCTTGATTAGCGTGACGGATCGATAAATTGAAGCTAATTAACTTGGGATATTATTACATGTATCGAATTCTGAAATATACAAGTTATGAATTATGATGTATATAGAAGCAGTAAATGTGTTCGGCAGACTGTAACAATGCGAAAATAATGTTTAATTAAAAAATGCATTGTTACTTATTTAAACTTAAGCAGTTCGCAAAAGAATGTATTATTATTTTGAAAAACACGTACTACACTATAGAGACTAATTGATAAACACAATATTTTTTTTTAAATGCCATAAATTTATTTTTGATCCTATTTATACCTACTTACATAGTTTGTATCTATTATTTATTTATCCTATAAAAGGTAACGGCATCATACGTCTGAGATGTGAATTTTTATGAGAATCTGCTGATGTGACCATAAAAAGCTTCTTGCACACAAAGTAATCGTTTCAATAAAAAGCTATAAGGTAAACAAAATAAATTTAAAATTTGTTTATGAGGCAATTGTTATACCATAACTTTCGTTCCGAGGGCACCATTTATGACCATTACACTTTATTTCTATAGGTTTATATCTTTCTTCAAAAAATAACTAAGTTCATGCTAAAGGGCAAATATTCGACTGCTTTCATTTCACTTCGAAGAATTATCGTAATATTTACATGTATACAATAAAGTATATTCCGTACCATTTTTTATATAAATGTAGATAATTTTAAGTTTAACAACGTTAGATAATCTATTTGATTAGGTGTCGATTCTACACAAAACGTTATTTGCTATCAGAAAACTTTAAGTAGGTAATGCAATAATGCAACAACGCGCAATTATATTTTGCCGCGAGTTTTATGCATATCATCTATATTGTGTACCAATTATGACGCGTCACTTTTTACTGGAAGCATTGAGTAATGTTTAAAAAAATGATTCTATGGAGCAAATTTCTGTTAAAGTCGATATTTTTTTATGTATCTTTTGTTAGCAACAACTCGACCTGTCGAATGTTAAAAAATGTGTGACAATATTTCATTACAGTCTCATCAACAGTTTAGAAACCTGTAAACGATGGATATACGAGCAATGTTTTTATGAAGTTATAAATTAATTTTTTACATTTAAGTATTTGTTTTTGCTTTACCAAAAATAGTTTTTGAAAATAAGTCTTATTCTTTAAAATTTTAATAACAATCTTGAGTATCTTATTTTTTATTTCCTTAATATACATTGTATATGTTCCGTCAAATAAGAAAATTTATAAATTAACTACATTATAATTTTTAAATTGTGCTGGAGTTATTAACTTTTATGAAATAATCTTTTGATTTTATTTTTAAATTCAATTTAAATAAAATCATTTTAAGAGTCACAAAAACCTCAGAATTTCAAATATTTACTAGTAAAATTGCTTGACTTGTAAAGTTTTTCCACTTTGGGTGGAATCTATTATTTTTTCTGAAATCGCCAATGTTACGCATCATAACACATCTTTTAATCAAATTTCAAGTCAATTCAATCAAGAAGAATCAGACCCAGAAAAAAATAGAAATTGCGTTTCTGTTTTAACTGCCTTAAATACTTTCATATATCCTAAAAACCCGGCTGTTATATATTACAAACAAACATATTTTATTTATTGGTATAGACTGTAGAGCATAATACTTGTTAAAAGCTCAGTGTTTAGAAAGTATGTAAGGTCGTGCATACGAAAGCACCTTGAGACCTCGTACGATCGGTAGGACCAGCCGCGATATTTTACTCGTTTCAACCATCGAGGTTATTAATTTGTATTCATGGGAGGTGCGCTTCCACATCTTGGGCGGAAGTGTCATTGTTTACCGGATTCAATGAGCTCTTTGTGGGTTGAGAACTGACATAATAAATATAGCATATTTATTGATTTCTATTTTTATCGGATTCCACATTAATAAACTTCTACTGTACTGAGTGTTTTATAACGAAGAAGGCATTTAATTACAAATTTAATCTACTAGACTTATTTGATATATAAATTTTCGTATCATAGTTTTACTTACCTTACTCTTTCGAAATGGCTTGACCTATTTTGATGAAATTTAAAAGAAGTAACTTCTTTTGATATCAATTTAATGTTATTAAGACTAACCTTTATAGATGAATAGGCTGTGAAATGTAAAAAAGTACGTTTCAGTTGATGAGTGTAATGAGCCTGATATTTTGACTCTACTTTAAGTCGAAATGTTATATTTATGTTGGTTAAGTATAATATAACTGGGTACCTACACTCGTGCCTTTTAAAAATACAAAATTTTGTTGTAATTCCGAACTTATATCTATCTAGCTTATGTCTACTTCTACAATTTAATCTACTACGATTAAAAAAACACGTATCGAGAACGTGTGTTATCATTGGATTTTATAGAATTTCAAATTCGTTAAATGCAACGATGAGTTTCGATAATATTTGTCAACAGTTGGGTTATTGTGAATGCGCTGCATATATATGTAGGGTATGGACACATTTGGATAAGTGTTCGGTCACCAATTTGACCATGATCCTTCTACTTGTGACCACCATTTTATGTGTAAGTATTTGGTTTATTTATATAATTAAAATATAATTAAAAAAAAAAACAAATCAAAATATTCACTAGAAAAGTTATCTTTAAGATCAAATCTATCGTTGGTTAGCAGAGTTTCTTCTAAAATAATAGGTGACCTGAGTATTCCAATATTTAAAACTAATGTTCATTCTGTATATTGGCATTGTTTCAGGTACGAGCGAATGGCCAATACTATGCATCGCCATACGTGGTACAATCGCCATCTTACGGCTGTGGCTGTTGTTCGCAACCGATTACTCTTCAGGCTCCCCCCTCTCCTCCCATCTACGTCACCCTCCCAACTCCCGCACCGCTCACCGTCACGCCGCCACCACTACCACCAATGCTGATCGAGCTTCCATTACCACCACCAATAACTGTGACTCCTCCAGCTGCACCACCAATGTGTGTCACTCCTCCGGCTTCACCTCCAATAACAATAACGCCTCCACCATCACCTCCTATAACTGTCAATCCACCACCGTTGCCACCGATGTGTGTAACACCGCCACCTCAACCTCCAGTATATGTAAACCCACCAATCCCGCCACCAATCTTTCTGGAACTCCCACTTCCTCCACCGATCGTGATTGAATTGCCACCTCCTCCACCAATTGTCGTTCAACCCCCTCCGTTGCCACCGGTGATGGTTCAACCACCGGCACTTCCACCAATGCCAGTTCAGCCACCACCTCCGCCTCCAATGATGATAACACCTCCGACTCCACCACCATTATGTGTGCAACCACCACCTCCGTGTCCTATTACAGTGCAACCGCCTCCTCCAGAGCCAATGTATGTGCAGCCACCACCGCCATGTCCGATTAGCCTACAACCACCACCACTACCTCCGATTTGCGTGCAACCCCCACAACCACCACCCATGTGTGTCCAGCCGCCACCATTGGAGCCCTTCTGTTTGCAGCCTCCTCCACCGGCTCCAATCTGCTTCCAGACAGGTTCTCCTTGTGCCTGCGGATTGAGTTCAGCGCAACCCACGCCAATTTATTTATAAACTTCAAGTTACATAAAATAAACTGTTATAGGTTATTATATATGATCAATATAAATTATTATTAAAAAGAAACCTGTCTTTCAGTCCTCATAAATTTCCTCAATTGTGTGACGATATTTTACGATAAATTTACATCTTGAAATGGTTTGCGATCTTACGGGAAAAGTTAACTTGTTAGGGCCTTACTCAGTAATTAGTATCAAATATTTAATAAGCCTAAAATCAAAACACCTACATGTCTTTGATTCGTAAAAAATTCATTAGTGCACTGTTAAAAAATAGTATAGAAGACGTTAGTTAAAAATCAATGAAATAATTAAAATAATTACGTAATTACAAATAATATGATAATTACAATTAGATTTCTTGTAACATAATTATTATCTGTAATTCATATCGACCTGAGTAGTTCCCTAAATCGCGCGCTTAACCAGTGTTGTGTTGAAGTAACAAGTTAGTGTACGTAAGAATTTAAAATAATGTAGGTAATTAAAATCAACTTCAATATAAGCTTCAGCCTCTAGTTCAAAAAACAGATCAGTTCTATGATAGGTATTTAAATATTATATTGTCATCAAAACTATTAATATCAAGATTTGTATCGATACATTAATTACAAGTATGTAGTTTTCATTTACGAGTTTGTCGATTACAAATAAAGCCACTTAAAGAGTGTTAAAATCCGAATTTCTATCTGAATAATCGTGGTATATGTGATTTCATAGCCCTATTGTTTTATTTGGTCTTGAAATTACAGTTTCTTATTTCAGCATGGCGGGGTCTGGGGGCCCGGAGTGGAGCGAAGGCGCCGCGGTGTGGTTCCAGCCGCCTGGCGCCTCCGCCCCCCTGCCCGGCGAGCTTATCGAGGTGCACCGTGCCGCCCGGGTACTGCTCGTCAGCGCCATCGTTAATGGACAGGTAAGCTATGGATGATGTATATAAATATATGCATAAACAAAACTGAACTTTATCAAATATTTACTTACGTTTTTGGCTCATTTTCTCAAAGTAGAACGCTTGGAAATTCCTGTAGTGTGAACTAAACGTTCCTTTGCTTCATTAGTAAGTAGCACTCATGAGTAGCCGACACAGATGGCTTTTATGCCAAGAATATTATACAAGATTTTTGTACATTAATTTAAAACAACAATGTTCGCGATTCCTTGTAAAATTTATAATACTAAGTTTTCCGTCCCACTATTCTACATTACGCGCCGTACTTCTATTATGCAGTGTGGGTAGCACAATAACACAATCATCACTGATACATAGTTTATGATGGTAGAATCAGTTTCCGTGAATAGATATTTTCGAGTGTCAATAGAATCGATGCAATATGTAAAGTTACTTAGAAATAATTTAAATATATAGATAGGTGCATCCAACAAGTGACATTTTTTTTCCTAACTACAACGAAGCAAAAATTTCATATGTGAGTTAATCAGGCTATTCATGTTTATGTGTGCACATATTTTCTTAACTATTTATCATCATTTGATTTTAAATTCAAATGTCAATAATAAATAAACTCAAATTATTATCAGGAAAGACAGAACTCAATAAATAATTCTGTTTGGCTATTTTGAATATGAAAGAAGTCGGGCTTCGACAAAATTGTATTTGGGTTAATGACTTTTTATAGCATCTTATATTAAGTCAGTAATTTGGCCACTAAATCTGTTAGGAAATTGTAATGACGGTGGTAAAATATATTGCCAAAAGGTGCTTATTTAGTATCACCTTGATAAGACTTTGTACCTTTCATAAAATAGACATATTTTTATCTCCAATCCATTACTTTATTATCAAGGTTCATTATGTAAATAAAAAGAATTAAAATTCAACTTGTTAATTAACAATATTGGAAGTAAAAGTAAGTAAATAAATATAATACAGTGAATGCTTTGTTTTAATAAAATTATTAAAACAAAAGCGAGTGCTTTACTTCAAGGCAAGGGATTAGTAACCGTTTAAGTTACCTAAAGTTAATATTTACGATAGAGGTATCTTTATGCACTGTACTCTCAACACCTAATATTTGGTGTTGAGATACAGTGCATAAAGATACCTCTATCTGCAAGGCACATAGAACTAGATATTATCTGATTAACTGAAGTCTTTAAAATATTTACTTGAATTTTGGCTTCACTTATTTGAGGACAACGAAGTAGTCAGGCATCATAAACTTGTGGAGGTAGTAAAGAAAGGGCGTGGATCGCGAGGCCAACTGCTTGGAATGTCGATAGAGAGTAGCCGTTAGTTCTGTTCGCCTGGTAATCGCATGTCGTTGAATCACTCATCATGGCGTTCGTTCATTATATTTATTTATATTCCGTCATAGCATTTGAGATTTTTATCGGCATCCTATGACCCTTCAGTAAATAAACGACTTAAATTTGAATATTTAAAAAATATGGGAAATAATTAATTCACTTTTTATGCTTATATATTTTCTTGATATTTAATGGTATTTATATTCATTAGTGTGTTACCACATTTCAAATTGATGTCAATGTGAAAATGTTTCAATTTATATGAATGCTTATATACGATGTATATATATATATATATATAAAGGGAACTATTCAAGACCATATTATAAATATCGTCTAGAAGAAATTGCTGAGGAAATGAACATAAGGGATCTATTAACTTTATTCGTATCCGCAGTAATTCTGAATTTGGTCGTGTTACGTAGAAATACCAGTTGGTAATAAAATGTTCATCCCCGTAACTAGACCCGTTAATCCTAACTCGGTAACAGTTGAAACCATCTCAATGAATGCCGGTTATCAGTTACTTAACTAGACGCGATCCGTGGTGCATCTGTAACTTGTGTTTTTTAAGAATATTTAATATCATTTGGTGCATTAGTTACAAGGAAGTGACTCTTAATTTCTAATTATGCAATGTGATCTTAGAGATTTTGAGGTTTTTGTGTGATTTTAATTTTTCGCATTTACTAGGTGAAGTAGGTGTGTTATTTTGATTTGTAATATAAATACAAAGTCATTTGTCAAAATATCAACGTTTAAACCAACTTATAGTAAAAGTATCACTTAATTCAATACATGAGGGTCCGATTCGCACCAACTCCTGCCAGCTCCATCGAATCCATACCTGAAATATCAAGGTTGCCTGAACCCCAAGACTACATTACATATGCAAAACGACAGAAAACCCACAAACCAATGTCAATACTGAAGAAATCGCCCAAATATATGAAAAATAAACGAACGATGACGACACTGAAGGACCTGTGCCTAAATGTTCTAATGAAACATGTAATATTTGTACATTTTATATTATATTTGCGTTTTCTAAATAGTTCTATTATCATAACAGATCGAAGATCCTAAGTTATCAATATAATAAAGTCATCTGAGTTACATATAACATTTTTCATCGATATCGACTTGTATGAACGTCATGATGGAAAATCTTAGCCAATTTTTAAATATATCTTAAGCTTAAGTTGACGGTGGGTGATACATAGAAGACATGACATCATTAATAGTAATTTAATATGATATGCTGTCGTTCCGTAATTTATGTCTAATGCATGCAATGCGAAATAGCACGTTATGCCATACTAGCATACATATTATCAAAGACTGGCAGCGTGGCATTACTTCCAAACATATACTGGAATAAATGAGGGTCACTTAACAGTATCAAAATAATCGAGCCTTTAATTCT
>JAOSYY010000010.1:10776029-10794162 GCA_025727935.1 Hebomoia glaucippe
GTGGCATTACTTCCAAACATATACTGGAATAAATGAGGGTCACTTAACAGTATCAAAATAATCGAGCCTTTAATTCTACCAAACTGACCGGTCGTGGCACGTAACTTTCTTGTTTGCAAATGATCTGGCGGAACGGGTCTACCTAGTCTATTATATTGTTAGGCTAATATCAAACACATAAGCTAATTCTCGTTTTATATAAAAGTAATATGTATTTTAAATAAACGAAAACCCAAACTTCAACTTCTATCTCCATCGTCAGTTTAGAGTATTATGTTAAGCGATAGTATATCAATATAGGCTATATAATTATAAATTCAAAATTTTATATTAAATCGACAATGAGAAATACGTGGAATACCTACTTCTATTTGTCGTAACGATTAACTTCGAAGGTTTAATTATGTACATTTGCTTGTAATTAGATCGCTGCCCATTTATATATTTATATGCATCTTAGATGACAATACATTAATTTCATATCTAGGAACTGATTTGATAATGGACCTCAAGTATATATATGTATATATATTATTAACTTTTTCAAAAGACTTTTTAAGGACCTTTTTAGTGTTTTATTCTTTTAAAACTGAAATCTTTTATTACATTTTCGAGTTTATTTACATTATTGTAAACACATACTAATATATTATATCCGCCGTAAGCGAACAGTGAAATGCAAATCAAAATGATCTCGAGAGCGAAATTCCTTGTGGCCGGGTCACAGATGGCGAGATATCATTGTTATGCAGAGTTATGTCATTAACTCGTTACGATATAATTTGACGTCATTTTCTATTCCGCTGCCCATGTGCAAGTTATGAAGCTATTCATGAATCAAGAACGTTACATCTACATTATTTCTTTTAGCAAATAAGAGCATGTACTGGTTAAGTACTCGTATAGTTTAAAAAATATTTCGTCAATCGTCATTTCTAAAATAACAAGGCCTATAATCATCTGGCATTCTAAGAGAGTAAAATGATATTCGTCTGGAGATTACCGTCCACATACAAATATTCAAAAATCACACTCCAGTAATAGTATTGCAATGTGATTTTTGAATATTTTATAAATTATATATTAAAAACCTAGATAGGTTTGTAGTATTAAATTAAAATAATTTAAACTATAATAGTAACTATTAAATTTCGATTTAATGAAAGCTTTCACCCTTTGTATAATTTTTTTAGCCTCAAACATTTGCCCTTCAAATGAGCAATGGCGAAGAAGAAGGCGATCCAGTGTGGCCGCGCGAGGAGTTGGGTCCCACGGGTGTTGATGACATGACACGACTTCATGACCTTCATGAAGCTGCTCTGCTTTGGAACCTGAAACTAAGATATGAGCAGGGTTTAATATACACATACGCGGGGTCGATACTTGTCGCAGTCAACCCATATAGACCTGTAGACTCATTATATGGATTGCAGACAGCTAGAAGGTATTTCATTTTTTATTATAAGTATACTATAATCGTACGTAAGAATTTTCTAATTAACACGTCGGCAGGCAAAGCGTATAATTATATTGTTTGTACTTCTGTTGTCCTCTAAACCCACAATAGAGTTAAAAAATACTACACATAACGGCTTTTAGATAAAAAACGTATTTCTCACAATAATTGTTGTATTTTGATGAGAAATTCTTTTGTGTTCAGCTTGTAGGAGTCTTGTGGTAATTACATTTTTAATATTACTAGCTTTACTTTACTTTAAAATTAGATCACTCCAAATAGAGACAACTCCAAATATCTTACTTTTTGTTGTGAATATTTAAACCTATTCACATGTATTAGGGTATGATGAATGATGTTTAATAAAAATAACTAAATTCCAGATATCACGCTGCAGAGGCTTTAGGTGATTTGCCGCCACATCTATTCGCGATAGCCGCCGCCGCCCGCGCCTCGTTACCTCAACCACAAGCCATATTAATTTCTGGGGAGTCGGGTGCTGGCAAAACTGAATCCACAAAGCTGGCAGTGCAATTCCTAGCTGCAGTCGCGCCAGCCCCACCTGGCAGAGCGCCCGTCTCCGAACAAATATTAGAAGCTGCGCCATTACTAGAAGCTTTCGGTAACGCGCGTACACCAAAAAATCACAACTCTAGTCGCTTTGGAAAATTGCTTGAATTATACTTTAAGGATGGTGCCTTAGCTGGCGCCAGAGTTGCTCATTATTTATTAGAGAAATCCCGTATCGTCACCCAGTCGCCAGGAGAAAGGAATTATCACGTTTTCTATGAGCTGCTGGCAGGTTTGGATGAGGAACAGAGAAAATCGAGAGGTTTACTGACAGCCGAACATTACTTCTACTTAAACCAAGGGGGAGATTCAGCTGGAGCTGGCGCAGGTGCAGATTGGTCTGCTCTGTGTGGTGCTATGCAGGTGTTAGGTATCGGAGACGCAGAACGGGAAGATATCACTAAAGTTCTAGCGGCTGTATTACATTTGGGTAACGTTTACTTTCATAGACGACAGTTACGTCATGGTCAAGAAGGTGTACAATTAGGAGGAGGTGCGGAAGTGCGATGGGCGGCACATTTACTTAAGTTACCGGCTGAAGAATTGGCTAGAGCTTTAACAACTAGAGTAACGGCTGCGCGGGCTGAAAGAATGAGATCACCGCTGCCTATCGACCAGGCATTAGACGCCAGAGACGCGTTTGCCAAAGCGCTTTACTCATCATTATTTAACTGGCTAGTATTGAGAATTAACTCAATAGTACACCGAGGAGGCCTGCACGATGCTCATCGGATATCTCTCCTCGACATCTTCGGTTTTGAAGACTTGGAAGAGAATTCGTTTGAACAGCTTTGTATTAATTACGCGAACGAAACATTGCAGCATTATTTCAATAAACACATATTTAAGTTAGAGCAGCAGGAATATCAGAAAGAGAGGCTGGAGTGGTCTCATCTCACATGGAATGATAATTCACCAGGTATGTATATGAGTTTTGTGGTTTGTAATTAAATAATTGAGTACACATTCATATGTTGATAAAGGATTGTTTTCTCTCGCGCTAACTATATTTAACTCACCTTCGCGTAAAAAAGATAAATATACAAAGTACATTAATTGTTCTAGTTATTCAGCTATTAAGTAAGAAGCCCGTGGGGATCCTGCATCTTTTGGACGATGAAAGCAACTTTCCGCGAGCTTCAGATGCATCGTTTTTAGAGAAATGCCATTACAACCACGCTTTAAACGAGCTTTACTCCAGACCGCGGTTAGGAGCAAACGAATTTGGGGTAAGTTTTTTAAGGCTTTTCCGATAGCCCGGCGCATGGTTCACTTAATGCTAAATAGCTAGATATAAGTTAGGCACATAACCTATATTATTATTCAATAATGTTTTGCCGATTTATTTATTTAAGCTATTTTTCATATATATTTTGAAGATTATCTTGTTCGTTTATTCTCACATTTTGTATTCTTTAAAATAATAACTAAAGGGAAAACGTGCTTCTAGATCAAGCACTACGCTGGCCAAGTGTGGTACAATGTAGAAGGCTTTCTAGACAAGAACAGGGATTCTCTTCGTGGTGACGTACTGGAACTGCTCTGTAGTAGTGAAGTACCACTCGTGGCTGAAATGTCGGCGCAGTTACGGGCACACCATGATGCTAACAAGACTCTCCCCAGGGGCGCTAATGGACGATTTGTAACCATGAAACCAAGAACACCAACTGTTGCTGCAAGGTAACCACATTTTTCTTGCTCTCAGGTATAAACAATCTTAAAACGATTTAAAAAAAAACTATGTACAATACTATATTTTTCGCGCTCCATTTTCTCATCATTATATTCGTTTACTAAATTAGCCCATTTGGAAAGGAATTTAGCAATAGAAAAGTTTTTATCATCTTTATAAATATTATATACTAGTAACTCTACTTACTAATACTAGTAACTCTACTTCTAATTACAAGCGTATTATTGACAAAAGAATAATATCTTAATATCTTTTTATGTATTAGATTTTCAGACAGTCTCCAGCAATTGCTCGAGTCAATGTCCCGATGCAATCCCTGGTTCGTGCGGTGCATTAAGCCGAACTCTGAGAAGTCCCCGATGAAGTTTGACATGCCCTGCGTGCTTGCACAGCTTCGTTATACCGGCATGTTGGACACCATTAAGATCCGCCAGATGGGTTACCCCATCCGAATACCCTTCCAACTGTTCGTGGAAAGATACAGGTTTGTTATATTTACCGTCAATAAACAGAATAAAACAAATTACATTGCAGTAATAATCAGTTTAATGTACACTATGACCTTACCTTACTTACGTCTTCAAGGAAATCATATAATGTGGGTGCTGTCACAAACCTTTATGCAGATAAAAAAGTTGTACAAAATTTTAACGAAGTAACCGGTGGTTGATCGTAATCCAATCGATAGCAAAATATTAATAATACGTTTTAACATTCACATACTTTCTGTCACCAAACAGATACCTTCTAAAGTCGATGCCAACACGTTCGACGCCTTATCGGGAGATTTGCAATTCGATATTGGCTGAGATGCCTCCTACTGGAGCTGGTAACTATTCTTTTTTGTTTAATCCTTATGCATTTATCTTTTATTGCTGAACAAGCTCTCCATTTCTGGGAGTGCTCTTAACTTAGTTTGTACAGACTATAGAGTGACTGGTATTGTAATAAATTGTGTATTGTGATTGTTAGTTGTAGGATAACATTTTAAAAATAAACTTACTTAAAAAGAAACTAACTTAGATAACTATCTAGAAATCAATTAATTATAGAACTGCCTGCTTTTAAATTAGTATTTTGTAATTGGAATTTTAAAAAGCCTTTTGCGCTCTTCTATATTAATTGAAACTTCATTGAATCTAAAGGTCTGTTATCATGTTTGAATAAATCTAATCATAGATTACTGTTTTCCGTTATCCAACCAAGAAAAGGCGTAAAAATTTGTCTTAATAGGAATTTAATTACACTTCTAATTATTCAAACCAACTTTCTTCAAATAATGATAACGGTTTGGAATGAACTATTAGCAGGTATTGTAATGTGACAAGACGTGGTGCAGCATGGACGAAACAGACGAAACTATATATGAAAATATGGATGATAATTCCATTAGCTGGAAGGATGATGATGAAGAAATGGATTTTGATTTGATTCTAACCAGTGAGCATATGGAAGCTGTGTCTATTAACGATGATGAGCTAGTTGATGTTGCCTTAGAAAATGAAAATGAAAACTTGACAACATTCAAAGAAAACTTGAAGCAAACAGTATGTGAAAAAGAAGAAGATTTAAATGATAACGAAGATGGGATAAAGGAAACTAAAGACAAAAAAACTAACAAGCCAAAAGTTTTTAAATGGAAACAAAATATCATGTTTAAGAAAAGAAAATTACAAGAAAATGTTACACGAAACAAAATTGATGACTTGAAGACTGACGTAGATGAAGTAAGATTTACGTCAAATAATGTGGATCAAGAATTGAAAAGTAATTCTGAACAAAAAGATAATGAATACCGTGGCAAATCCATTAAAAATATTGAAGGAAAAGAAACAAAAATAAAAAAAATAATAAGTTGGAAGAATGTTCAGAAAAAAGGTTACAGCTACAAGGCGATGGTTTTAAGTAAGATATTGTATATAAAATGAAATTGTGAAACACCTATTTTTTCTTAAACTACTATTGACAATGACTCGAAGTGTAGTGCATTAATTGTTAGGTACTATTTGATCTATAAGTCAATGTAAGTACTCGTGTTGTTCACAGTGGGTGCAGATTTTCAGTTGGGCGCAGCACGGGTTTTTATCCGGGAAGCCCTCCACCGCGCTCTAGAACGTGCGAGGGCAGACAAATTACGAGCTTCTGCTACTAAACTACAGGCACACATTAGAGGATTCCTCGCCAGGTCTGTACTTAACTTTTATTTCATGAGTAAAACCTACATTTTGTTTATAACAAATTTTTGTTTATTATTGTTATATACAAAATAGTTTATTTACGTTTTTACAATACAATCACAAAATTTTGGCCTCAATCAAGTCACTTATCATAAAACTACTTAATAACCAGGATTTTCCTTATTAATTTGCAGAAAACGTTACTATCAAATGCGACATTCAGCTGTCAGGATCCAAGCCTGGTGGAAGGGCTTGCGTGACCGTACTACCTTCCTCACTGCGCGGAGAGGCGTTGTGAAAGCCCAAGCGTTAGTAAGAGGACGCCAAGCGAGAAAACGAGTCGCTGCTATGAAAGAACAAATGAGAAGACGTCTTGAGGCACAAAAAGCAGCTGCCAAGTGAGTACTGAGAATTTTAATTTATGGGTTTTTTACTACGTCCTAGAAAATGCGCTTCCAATCTAGTGCTGTACAATTTCTTTAACAATTCTATTACAAACTTTCTTCTATACAAATTTCAGTATGAAATAATATTAAATATTATGATGGAGATGTTTTATATATTATATAAAAACAGATTCCTTACCGTAAATAATCTTGTAAACTAATATCTATGTAAAGTATTCATATTTGGCTCTTGGCAATGAAAATGAATGAAGATGATGTCTTTTCATTTCAGACGTCGCGCAGCAGAACAAAAGGCGAAGGCAGAAAGTCTCCAAGTACTAGAAGTACCTGCTGAACTTGCATTCATCCTATCTAAGATTGACGAGTGGCAGCCTCTACATACTGACAGAAATATTACAAAGGTATCTTAATTTATCTATATCATTATACAGGTGTTTGGGGGCTGCTCCCGAAAACGAAGACGGGTGATAGTACTAATGACACCTTTCACGAAGGGACGGAAAAAATCGATCCTGACTAAAAAAAGACATATTTTTCACACTTTTTATTGGCGTTATTTACACTCCACCTTGCAAGAACAGCTAAATAAAATGATAATTTCATAAAAAATACAATACTTTATACTAAAAAAAAGAACCAGCAATGAATCATTATAACAAAAACAGCTTGATTAATTAAGCTTTGATCTTTCTGCGATAAGTAGTGATTTCGACACTGTCCAATATTAATAGAAGCAGATATAACATACACTATTATACTCTGAATTGACCAGAATTTTTAGAAAATATCAATAAAAAGCCTTACTTATTTCGTTTTGACCAGATATCAGATGTATATTGTGAGGAAGAACGGGTGCAGCTGCCAAAGGATTTACAGCAATTCGCGTTCTCCAAGTTCAGCTCTGTGTACTTCGCGGACGGTGGACATCTTAGCCCCAGAAAACATCCCATCACTAAGCCTTTCCTTTCCAAAGCTGCCGTAAGGTAAATTCAGTAAAGTTTTTCCATTAATTTAAAAGTTGAGTTTGGTTATTTCCAACTAATTATAAAGAAGATAATTTGAATTTAAAAAATGAATACGTACAAGAATCACGAGTGTAAAGTAGATTTTTTAAATTCTTTATTTTACAGGGATCAAGACTTCAACGATGCAGTGGCCGTGTTCAAGTTAATTTTAAGATGGTGTGATGAATCCGGTTCTGGGAATGAAACAAGACAAAAGGTAACATATAATATAGAATGACCAGCTTTTATGGATTTTAGAATGATATAACATTTACGATTAAAAAGCCTTTGTCTATATTTTTAACCTATCACATAATAATCAAAAATACATAACATAATATTATTATTATGTTATTTTTGGTTCTAGGAGACAGATTAGTCAAATAATGTAAAAAATTAAGAGTACAAGAGGCCAGAGATGAAGTCTCTGATTCATAATATGTCTTTACAGATGATCGCAGACTACATAGCGTCCCGCGGAATCAGTTCCCGAGGTTTGCGCGATGAATTATTGGTGCAGCTTTGCAACCAAGCAGCTGAGCGAAGTGCGCGCGTTCTACCACTATTAGCGCACTGTTTAGCCGCTTTTCAGCCGGGCGCAGCCCTACACAAGTATGTCGTATATAGATTCTATAGTATTCTATTCGGGCTAAAAGTTAAAATTTACATTGGCTACATAGTACTATAAAATATGATATAATAATCGCCAAACATACACTGAAGAAACTTAAATATTCATTACTTAAACTTGAGTTCCAGTGCGGGGAGAAGATATTTCTATATAAATTTAACGGCCGTTTTTTTCTATGTAAGCAAGTAAATGCACTATCAACTGTTATGTAGCCATCCGTTAAGACACCATCCTTTAAAAAAATATTATTTATCTTGTTTGAGGCCGTAACAATTATACAATCATCTGTTAATAACACATTCGAGTATGTTAATATTTTATACTCGCACAGGTATTTAGTTCGGTTTATATCAGAACACTGGGAGGGTACAGAAAAAGTTAATATACTTCGATTGGCGTGCGGGAGTGAAGCAAACTCGGCGCGGGCAAGCGGGCTAGCTCGTCGCGCTCCACCCACGCTGCTTGAGTGGCGAGCTGCTGCTCAGCAGGCACGACCGGCGCTGGCTTTGCACTTGCCCACTGGTTCGTAATTGTAACTTTCAATTAACAATTCCTGTACAGATACTGCCTGTCTCGCAGATACGCTTTACGGTTTCGAAACTATTTCTTAAAATTACATCATATTCTAAAGGCGACTGGTGCGAGCTCTTGATTTTACATAACATTATAATTCATTGTTAACCACTGAAGATATTGTAGTCAGTAATTGTTAAATAATGTATGTACGTTTACATGATCAGATCGTGTGGAGAAAGTGTGTGTAGAAGCGTGGACAACATGCGAACGCGCCGCGGCCGCTGCGCTCGCCGCAGCGGGTGTCGCACACGATGTGACCGGCTGGTCACTCACCATGGAGCATAATGGACAATTTACTGGTATTTACTATTCTAATCCATTTCAATATCCAGTCCCGTAAGAGATTCTTGTTTATTTCTATAAATATTTACAATATATGCTATCCGAATGATTTTCGTCTTTATAATATAAAACTGTATCTCAGAGAAGTTTAATGAAGATTTCCTTTTTCATATTCAATGGTATTAAAATATTGGTTAATTAAAAATGTTTTTTAAAGTCAAAAACTTTTTTCTAGAATGGTCTGGCTGCGAGTATGTTCTGGATGCAGTTGGCGAGATGGAGACTTTTTCATCACTCTGCGCGGGACGTTCCTCGCCCTTGCGCGCGAGCACTCCCTCAACTCCGCCGCCCGGACACACGCACACGTACGCGCAGCCACCAAGCGAGGTCCCACGCACGCATACAGCGCTGCGACAGACACCACCCGCGCCTCCTCCTAGAGCTTCCTCAATAGATACCGACAGGCAACATCGTCCACAGGTTAGAATAAGATAACTTTGAGATAAAATAAAGTCTTAGTATCCTAAGCGAATCTTGATATATACAGTGCTATATTGAAAGCACTTATGATAATTTAGATAAAATTCTACATTCAGATATTATTTCATTCACCATTTTAACCTATTAACAGCTTTTTGATTCATAAAAAACTACTTTTACTTTATCAGGTGCCACCTCCAGAACCACCAAAATCTCGATCACCAAGCATTCAGCGAATCCTCCAAGAATCTATTGAAGAAAACATTTCTGAATACAATTGGAAGTTGGAGGAGCCACGCAAAAACAACGAATATTCAAGAAAAGTTTCTCATGATATCCTTTCACGTGAATCTGCACTAAACGAGCGATACTTTGAACAACAGTCCGATAAAGTTCGCAGCAGATCGCTCGATAACTTGCTAGGGGATAACCCAGCTCCTCCACCATCAAAATTGTCAGATTTAGGGTTGTCCCAGTCACGGTTGAACGACAGATATCACTCTGTAGAGAGATTAGGAGCACCGAGTGTTTCAAGTAAAGGAGGTGACGATTACGGCACGGGATCTCGGGTGTTGCCGTCACGGTATATAAAGTCACAATACGCAGGAAAACGAGCGCCGGCCGGCTCGCAGTCGAGTCGCGCGTACATCGAAAAGAGTTCGGAGTTCGGTGGTGTACGGTAAGTGCTATTTAAAAATAATTTATGTTATAAAAGTGATGTTAGTGATTGTTGTTATCTTTTGATAAGTTCTTATGTATATATCAATGGTTTTGTTTTTTTCACTTGATATCTGTTATGTCGTTGTAAGTCTAATAATATATTGAACCAAGTTCAAATGCCTCAATAATTTTATGAATATAAAGTTAGAGAAATTTCTTGTATGTGACTTTCAAAGTATTATTTGTAATTATATAATTCTGTTATAGATCTTCAGCGATGTCTGACACTTCAGAAGCCCCGAGCCTTGCGTCGCACGTGCGTCGCGTCCGCGTGCCGAGTCAGGCGTCTGACGTTGACCAATTTCTTGACGATTTATTCTCCCCAGTACTTGATCCTAATATTGATGAACTCTCGGATGCGAGGTAAGGCTTGATTGGTCTTAAGATATTTCATAGTTTTACATTTAATGAAATCCCTTATTTAATTTTTTTCATAAAACTCTCACAATGTTATGACACTAGATTTTTTTATTACTCTATCATTTAATTGATTGATAAATTATGTTAAAAAAGTTTATAAAGTTAATAAAATCATTTTTACACATAGGTCACTGGCTGCGAGTATAAAAGGAGGTAAAGATTATAATAAATTCATAGATAACATCCTCACCTGCTCCTACGGTGAACAGTTAGACATTTTCAATTCAGAAGAAAAGCTGGAACGTATCATAAAAGGTGGAGGTAAAGAAGAAAAACAACCGAGTAGAAAGGAATCTAATGTAGATTCAGTCGATGATTACATTACTAACCTCTTTGACCCGATATTTTTAAATGACAGCTTGAAAAGACTGACTGATGGGGAAAGTTTGTCCGAAGCCATTAAAGGTGGTGGAGCTACACCAAGGTCGGCATCAGTCAATACTTCGGCACTTAGTTACGGATCTATTTCCATGCCACCATCCATGCCAACGATGCCAGCAACTCCGGAAGCGTTGGCAGCAGCTCTTGGTCTGCACCTTCCTCCCCCAGGCACTGTTGACATTAATGCTTACCACCAAAACTTACAACGAGCTTTCCTACAAAATGCAATGGCACAAAACTTGCAGATACAACAACAGTTACTTGCTCAAAATCAAGCTTTGCAGACATTGCTTGCTGGTCAAGTAGTTGAACCTGAATCGGCTCCTACTTCTCCCGTTCGATCTTCCACCGTTGTTCATGCTCAAGTCCATTCACCGCCAAGAAATTCAGTTCAAAAAATTAGACGCGAGTCTAATGAAAGCATCTCGGATGGAGCTCCTCCACCTCCTCCACCACCTATGCCACCACCGCTTCATGAAATGGATCCCTCCGAAGCTCGTCCATTTTTGGACCCATACGGACGAGCTAAAACTGTTCGCATAGGAAAATGGCGCTGGCCCCCACCTAAAGACGCAGTACCTCAAGATACTACACAAGACTTTACTAAATTTAAACTACGACAAATACAAAGAAGACATACCCCACAGGCGCAAACCAATGGTGAACACGAACCGCCTAGAGGTAGATCTAGATCAGAAGCATCACCAGGAATAGACTGGGAAGAATTTGAAGTTGATGGACACCCAACATTAGCGAGAGAACCGCCCTCACAAAGAACTGCTCGACGTAGTTTTGAAATTGGCGCACAAAGGCCTTCTCCTGGCAGCGTCGGAAAATTAAAACTAAGTTCTGAAATGCGTCAGAGATTGGAACGCGTTACAGCTAACCATTCAGTTCGGAGCTCCTCTTCTGCTGCAGAGGCACCACGAACTATAAACAAACTAGAAGATACTAGGAAACTAATGCTAGAACGACAATTAGGTGGCGGCGTACGTTGGGATGCCCCTCCTCCTCCTCTGCCCCCTGCACCACCAGGACCCGCGCCACCTCCTCCAAAATCTCCACCATCTCCACCTGACAAGCCAGCCCCACCACCACCTTCAACAGACACATCATCCACCTTCGCGCAACTCCGACGCGATAGAGACACATTTGGAGTTCATCAAAACAGAGAAGTTGCAGACGATCGCCACAATTTCTTGGCGAATTGGAGCTCACGAAGGAAAGTCGATAACGATTCACAGGCCGACGATTTGGCGTCGCGCTTTTTAACGTCTGACCGTCGAGAAAAACGTCGCGACGATTGGGGTGATGAGTCGGAAACTAGAAGCTACGATGACAAAGGACGTGATGAGTGGGACTCAGAAATCGGTGACAGGCGAAACCAGGATAATTTCTCTGGAAGAGATGCTTCTGAAATATATGAAATGTCACCAATGCGAGCGGAACGAAAGGACGATACATTCGATCGAGGAATGTATGACGATTTTGAACGTTACGATGGAAGGAAGAATTCTCGTGATATGTTGATGGGAAGGACCAGGGACAGTCCGCGACCCGATATAGTGTTTCCACCAGATAATGGAGATACGTTAAAAACGAGCGATCGGCCGACATTTAAAACTCATATGGCCCAAAAAGAAAGGGATAGAAAGCTGGAAGCGGAAAGAAGGCAGTCTGTTTCCACTCATATTACGGATAAGACTGAACATCTTGAACGTGAGTATTCCAGTCTCAGAATGCTTTGTAAAATAAAATTTTAAAATCACTTTTTATGATAAGTATAGAATAAATTGTGAAACTTAAATAACAGACCTAAATCATAAATACCATAAAGCAACACTGCTTTTCTGACCATTTTCCAATAGACCCTTGGACAATGTCTTTCTAGTAATGATTAAATTTCAAAATTGATGTTCATAAAACTTAATTCACATAATAATGTATTTTCTTATAATGTAAATATACGGCTTTCTAACCATAATCGTATCTATCTGTGAAAAGTAAAAATATACAAACAACTTTATTCACTTGATATGAATAGATGTGCCAGCTCCAGCCGCCTTCCTACCCTCGTCGGAGCGCAGTTTCATCACGTATCACCGCGTGCCTTGGAAGCTGCGTGTCCGCAAGGAAGTCTTCTCGCCACTGGAGACTTACACCGATCCCGCCATACTTGACTTATTATACGCTCAGGTAAAACTTTAATATTATAATTAGAGTTAGGATCATACTCAGGTTAATTCAATTTTTGTTCCAAGACTTATTATCCAAATCCATTCAGTGTTCAATTAAACTTTTTTCCTCATCATATTAGTCACATTGCAGCACAAATCATCTCTACTGTTTTTCTGTACATCGAGTTAAACTATTTTGAAACTAATCTAATTCGTATATGAACTTAACCCGTCACGTTTTGGGGATAATAAACCAAGACCAACACTTTTAGTTATCATAGAATTTGTCATTTTTGTATTTATTCTAATTCCTATTTATTGTTTATGTGACTTAGAAAAATGTATACGCTTTAGATCGTCAGTGACATAACATCAACCATTCCATCACTGCGCATTAGCGCTGCGGAGAGGCGTGCTGGTAACGCGTGGTTGCGGGCCCAAAGCGGTCCCGTACGGGCAGCTACCAAGCGACAGGCTGTTGAAATGGCCCGCGAATGGCCATTTTACTTTGCGCGACTCTATTCCGCCAGGATACAACCCGGAGAAAATGCGGTTCTCGCTGTGTCGCATAACGGTGTCACTATCGGAGTTAAAGGTGTGTAGTTTTATCTCAAACTTAAGATTAAAATTACTTTTAGTCAAAATGTTATATAAAAAATTTTCATCTTCGTCTGTATATGTCTCTTTTAAGAAAGTATGTCGTAGGTGCCGGTGGTCTGTTGACCCGGCGGTCTATTTCGCTGGCGGGCCTGCGGGCATCATCTCCTGCACCAGGTACTCTGCAATTGACGCCTTCACGTGACGCGCCTCTAACTTTGCACGTTCCGCTTGCACCTAGCGCGCACTCCCTGATCGCAGAGTTCGTGCTACAGTACTCACAGGTTAGTTTGCAAAATGTTCAAAAATTTTTTTTATTACGGAATAGAAATGCCGTTTGTATTTATAATTTCTTTATTCTTAATATTATGCCTTTAATATTTAACACCACTATAAGTTTAATTATGTTAAAAATTCCTTTCACATTATCAGTCATCAATTAATTTTGTTTTTTTCAAACAAAATTAATTATCTTGGCTAAAAATAAGTCAAAAAATGGCGTTAGGTTAATGTTTATTATATCTAGCGATACTTTTATGTTACTAGTTGTCTATTCTAAAAGACATAACCAATAAGGCTCTCCTTATACAAATAATGCTTATATTTGTAACAGTACTATTTTCATACAAAAAGTTCATTCGGAGAAAAATATTTCACGGATATCACTTTATTTGTTGATACGGAACACGAGCATATCGTTACTTAGGCGTTCATTATTGACGCAACTTATTATATAATACATAGTTTCTCAAAGTTCAAATCTTTGTCAAATAAAATAAATGAATGGTCAAAATCGTTACAATATTGTTTGGTTTAAACACCAACTATCTTCTTCCTACTTCCTACACTTGTGTCTGTTTGTATAATAGTATAAAGCTAAAGTCTTGCGTCTTTATCCGCTTACTTAACACGCAACAGTTTTTCATACAATATGCGCCTAGTGTGTTGATGTTGGAAATGAGTGTATTTTTAAAATAAAACGTATCTCATTTGTTAACCTTTTTGCCTCATAAAGAAACAAGCAGACAAATTTTCCTTGCAAAATATTAATATATAAAATATATCTTAATTAAGCTTTTACATTTTATTTTTTATACTATACATGTGTTGCAATAAATTCGTCGTTTTCTTCGTTATTAAATGAAATCCATGCGAAGACAGATTGAGATGCAAGTTTATTACATAATTATCTCTGACCTCGTTGAGTGAACTGAAGATGATTATAGATTTTTTATCTGTTACCTAATATCAATAAATTACTATTTAAACATTTAGAAACTCGTTCGTAACTTATTTTTAATATAAACTTATTTCTTAAAACTGCCAGTTAGGAATCTAAAGATTTAATAAACTGTTCATTTAGAGCGTAAATTACTGTAAGAGGTGTATTAAAATACTTATATCTGAATGCTACTATCTAAAATTAGTGTAGCTTAGACATAAGCGGAAAAAAGCTGTTGTGTGTACCTTTACGATTCAGATATAGCGTTTGTAAATATAAATAGCGTTAGTTCAACGATCTGAGATATACAATTACATTGTAATTACAGTTATGAGCGCTCGCGGCGACTTAAAGACCGTGACGACTTTTCGTATGAGAGCTTTTCTAAGTCCATTTTACTCTGGTCATGTAAATTTGGTTAAATAAACTATTGTAAGAAAGTTATTGCCTAATTTAGACAACCGTTTATTTCAATCACATGTTTCGATCAAAATTTGCCAGATAAAAATTACGACGATAATATAATATGCTAAATTATCATTCTAGTCAAGTAGGCAAACAAAAACAGTATAGTGTTTTTTGTCGTATGGTATATTAAGCAAATTTCTGTTTTATGCTTAATGGGTACTGACAAGGTTTCGTTCAATAAAATATTGTCAAAAAATACCTGATAACAATATTTTTGATTACTTAGATTCTCATTATTCCTATATTCTTACTTATCGCTTTATTAGTATTTATATTTTATAAAATAAAAGGCAGTATGTAAAAATGTGTATGTGATTATTACTGGTCTAATCAGTAGATGACAATATACGTTTTAGGCCATAAAATCATTCAGTAATTTCAAAATGAGATTTTGAAAAATAGCGAAGCTAGTAGATCTTTAAGATGGTTTGTAATAAAAGCTATTACATACAAGATCAATATCGCTCCCGTTACAGTCCGTTAGTAACTGCTCTGATGATAATATAACGTACGACAGTTGATAACCAATATTACGTGGACTCATTTAAATTATTATGGTCTACAGATTAATACGTAAAAAAGCTTGTGACTCATTAAAGGAATATCATGGAGGATGAAAGGCATAGCTAAATTTTAAAAAAAGTCGCGTAATGTTCTAATATTTATACATTTTTTTTACCAATACAAAAAAAGATTATTTGTTTCAAAAAAAATTAATGAATGAATAATGAATCCATTTTACTACCAGGTAATTGCATCAATTAATGTTGAAAATAAACTAAAATCGTGTTATTATTTATAACTTATGTGAAAATTTCAAAATATATGAAACCGGACATAACTATAAAAGTCATAGCTTTCTCCGCGAAATTGGATCGTTTTGATAAGATTGCTCACACTTACATTCATATTTTTACATTTTATGTGAGTTTATTAAACGTAACCTGTAGTTACGTATAAAAATTACTTTAATACAGTAGAAAGATTTGATTTATATTCGAAATAAAACAAGGAATGGACTTGAATGTTTTTTTTTTCACATTTAAATAGTGGGATGGTTATAATATTGGTTAAAATGCGGAATGCACGTCTTCAATGTAGTCTGTGAATTTCTGAATGCCGAAATTTAAAATATAATTAGGTCGAGAGCGCATTATTTAATAATAAAGAATATAGTTTGCCATCATAAAAGTCTCACGGTCGCCTGTCAAAGGTTTTCTTACAAATAATACAGTTCCCGTTTTATCTCAGGATTTAAATGGGTAGGTATACATTTAAACTAACGAGTTAATATTATTGAGAAGGCTTACGGGCCAATTTTGTAATTATTTTTGTATAAAACGGTATTTTTTGAGTTGACTAACACAGATAATTTAAAATTTTTAATTTATGCTGAAAACATATAGAATAACTACAAATATTCACTTAAAATTAAAATGTACTTATTATACTGCAAATATCGTGAATTATGACAGAATGCAGTATTTTCATCTTACTGACTGTCAATTCATCTATCTACTAATTTAATAAATTCCTAAAAATAATTCATATAAGCACTGTAAAAGTTAAAAAAGCTGCCAAAACATTATTTAGCTCCTGGCTCCATCATCAGGTTATCTCTAAGACACAGAATTATAGTATTTTTATCAGAACTATATATTTAGACAGTTACATTTTAAATTAAGAGGGTTGAGATTAGTTATCAAACTTCGATTAGCTTCTTAATTATTGGTTGATAAGTCAATATGAACGCGTTAAAAAGCTGTATGCTAAAAAGCCTGTCAACACCATAAGAGAGTCAGGCGCGCAGTCAGCTGGCGACCGCGCCCGCGCGCGCACCATGCACCGGCCTCGCCTTAATACCGCTATGCGCGACAATTGGCGCCATTTACAGCGTGCGTTCGACGACGATGTCATAAAACGTGCTCCCAGTCTCGATTCCCTTATAAACTCCTCCGAAGCCTCCAGTATCGACGCGTCAGCTGACGATTCTGACTCTGGTGCCGATACCCGTGATCCGGAACCGAGAAGAAAAAAGTGCCCACAAACCTATTCCTCTTCCTCCAGTGGTCATATGGAGACGATCCATGAGGAGACAACGGAACCTAAAGTGTCTGTGAAGGAAATTTTGGCGAGGTTCGAGAATTTAACGGAAAAATCTGACTTCGTTCAGGTAGTGATTATTAATTAGTCTTAAAAGCAAAATTAAATTAGACCTATAAGAAACCTTAAAATTTAGTCACAAACACTATCATTTTTTTCATGTGTAAAAAAGCTAATCAACTGTACAAATAGAAAGTTATCACAAATAATAGGTAGCAATTTTTTTAATTGTATATTTTTTGTGATACCATGTATATTATTGTGGGAGTCAGAAAATTTATTTGCTATTTTCTCAATAATATAATAAATAAATACGTGTGTGTACAAGTACAATTGAGAGGGCAGTCAACTCTTTATTGTTTTGTGTCACAATGGTTTCGCAATTCGAAATAATAGCCAGTAATATTTTCTGTTTCAAATAAAATAAATAGATACTTTAATGGCAATATTACTTATTGAATTTTGAATTACATGACAAGATTTCTCTTCTACCTATTTTAATATAAACGGTTACGAAATCCAAAGATCGCATTGTCTTTAAATATATTCTTGTATATTATTTACACTTCATTTTAAAATGGTGTTGCCACGCAATTTCGTCTTTGTTTTTAGGTTTACCCACTTACGCTTTTCTCTGATAATGTGCATTTATAATCATCAATCAGAGAGTGTGCATTACATCTTCTACTATTTTCATTGCATATATAAGCATTATATGCTCTTATGATAAACTATTGAATTAAAAATGCCGGTTAACCTTCTTCTAATT
>JAOSYY010000010.1:10802037-10830769 GCA_025727935.1 Hebomoia glaucippe
ATAATGTAATGATGGATGTAAGGGGACCACTCCTGAAAACAAAGACAAGCGATAGTACTAATGATACCTTTGATGATGGGATAGAAAAAGATTCGATCCCGACTTTAAAAAAGTAATATTTTAAAACAATTTTTAGCGTTATCCATCATGTTAGTATGGCTAAATGAAATCATAGTTTCATAAAAAATACCAGAAGCTTACGCAAGAAATGTGTCATCCAGGATGGAAAATGATGACACGTTTGTCATATTGGGCCTGGTTATGTGTTTAAAGAACGTTTTAAATGTTACAGGTTTTTTTAATTTTATTAATCTCTTTTTATAAGTGGTTCTAAGATTATTAATCTTCTTAACTGTTGGCATTTGGATCGAAATGAGCGATCGCCATCCACACGTGACGATAAAACTGTGCAAACGCAATCTACATTTTTCATACACAAGATCGATAAGTCTGCGTAAATCTATTTGCACATATAAACCGCTACGATATATCATTTCGTGTGTAGCCGTCTTAAGCGGTGGGTCGGGGTCGGCCATTTATGGATTTGTGGAAATGATCAAAGTGTCGACAACGGCTGCCGCGGCTCACCACCAGAGTAGCGGTTCCTGTGATAGATTATCATATTTGATATTTTTAGTTTTATTAAGAGTTTCATGTTTGCATTGTGCGTTCGTTGAACCGAGCATCAGCTGTTTTTAAATTTGTGTTTCATTGCTAGTTTTTTTAAATTAGTAGTGATGTACGAGTATTTTGTATGTAACTATCATTTCATTTAGCCATACTAATATGATGAAGCGTAAATAATGCTAAAAAGTATGACTTTTATAGTCAGGATAGATTTTTTTCCGTCCCATCATCAAAGGTGTCATCAATACTTTCATCTGTCTTCGTTTTTGGGAGCGGTCCTCTTACACCGTGTAGAAACTAGACATTCAGTTTCTAAACTAAACGAGAGACATTATTTTTAGTATACATAAGAAAAATCACCTGTTGTCAAATAAGATTATTAAAAGAAATACTCTGAAATAGCTTTCAGTGGGGTAGTCCCCACTAGGATAAGAATTACGGTGATCCTGTCATTTAGTATATTATGGAGTGCCTTATAAATATTGTGATGGTATATATAGTTAGAAACTATAATGAAGCGAAATCGAAAGAAATACTAATCTTTAAGAAAAAAATAATTTTATTTCGTTTTATAACATTGTCTATACATATTTATCGACCAATATTTTGTATTGAATTTTTAAATACTTTAGTTATCATTTTTTCAGATGATTAGTTTAGCGACAATTTCGTAAGTATTAAAATCATAAATTTAATTGTTGCTTTAGGTGCTGTTTCGTGAGGACTGCACGGCCGACGAATTGATCGACGTGATCTTAGCCAATCGCGTCTATCTACCTTGTCTTTATGTATACAACAAGATAGATCAGATTTCCATACAAGAGGTGGACCGAATAGCGAGACAACCTCACTCTATTGTTGTCAGGTAACGTTAGACTTTGGATCCTTGTAGAAGATGATACAATATCTATATATAACCTTATTGATAAATTTATTGTCGAATATCTTGCTGCAATGTCTTTATGCGAAACTTTTACTGGTTTGAACAATGAGCTACTCCTCTGCCTGCATCCTAGATCTTTGCTTAAAAAGATATGTCAATCTTTTAAGTAACTTCATTTATTTTGAAGTTCCCTTCAGTCTTGCAAAGCTGACTAATTTCTGTATATGTACAATATATGCTTTAACTGTATTATTGTAGCTGTAACATGAAGTTGAATTTGGATTATCTGTTGGAAATACTGTGGGAGTACTTGTCGCTTATCAGGGTGTATACCAAGAAACCAGGCCAGCCACCAGATTTCGACGACGGGCTCATCTTAAGGAAGGTACAGTAGCTGAAAAATCCTTCATAATAACATATTATATACCATGACAACATATACATTTATTTAATATCCATCTCTTTATTATTTTATGAACGAGCTATCAAACTGTTCTTAGCAGTTTATTGGTATCAAAACGTGAGATTGGTGATATTTCAATAATAAAATAATAGAATTATATAGTGCATCCAGCCAACATATATTATTTCATTATATCCATATATTTAAGACATATTACTTAAATCCTTTTTTTATATATTTTGTAGTTTTAGAACAAAATTTATCTATCTATACTCTTAATGAGAGTATTAAATACAAGTACTATTTATATAGGGTGTTACTGTCGAGCATGTGTGCCACTCGATTCACCGCACCCTTGCGGCGCAGCTGAAGTACGCGCTGGTTTGGGGCACTAGCACCAAATATTCGCCTCAGCGCGTTGGCATTCACCACACAGTGCAAGACGAGGACGTCGTACAACTCATCAAGAAGTAGCAACATCAAATTAGCGGACACTAAAGCGTGTGTGGCGAAAACACATCTATACACCATCATAGATATTTTAGGAGTTAATTTTTTATGCATATAGATATGCGGAAATTAGAAAGCGTCTCATATCTAACAACTGAGATATTATTAAGACCATTTGAATTATCTTATTGTCATAAATCAGACGGTTTCTACTTCTGGTAAAAAATATCCGAAGTTCCCCTAATCTTTTATATTCTGATAAGTTGCGTTCAACAATTTTAATAAGATATTAAAAGTTCTTTGTTTCAAATTTTATCTGTCATACTTCCCTTTCTGTTTGTAGAATCGAATTTAATTGTTATTTGTTATAGTGTCTTTTGGTCAAAGTATGTTTCATTTTTCTGTACTAGATTTTCGAAAGGTGTTTAGTTTTGTTAAAATTATGTGAAATAGATTTAACGCATTTAATAACTTACCCTGCATTCATGACATGAATTATCATATAGTGTACTGAGACAGTGAAAATATAGCCTTTTTAAGATAAGTTGTGAGTCATTTTGTACCTAGTGGTGAAGACTTCATTACAACAGTCTTATATTATGTAAAGCTATTTCAGACATCTCTTGGAATGTAATGGTTTCAGCATCTGAACTAATTTAAGGCAATGCTATTTTTCAATGTATTTTACGTTCTTAGGAGAAATGTAAAAGCAGAAAGAAATATTTTGATTATAGATGTCAGATTTTATAGTCACATTAATTATAATAAACCTCTTTAAATGTAATTTGAGTTCAAAATCAGACTTATTTGCAGATATTTGCTTCTTGAATTATTTATTGAAAATATGCTGCAGTTTCTGGATGCACATTAAGCTGTTTATAACAGTTGACAGTAATATCTTAGATTTTATTAACATTAAGCAGGTAGTTACGCAACATTATCTTGCATTAAAGCAATTGTTACATATAAATAAAATACACTATGACGGATTACAAATGTGATATATCAATTTCTTTTTGGCACGGAGGAAAAACGTATTACGCATTGTTAGCCTGTTATGTCGGACTCCCCTTTCGTAGTTACTCTGCTGAGTCCAGTGGGGTCCGCTGAGTAATTGGAGGAAGGACCTTGGGATCGTGGTTGCAAAAATTATGATGGTGGTGATGTGATCATATAAATTTTTAATTATTAACATGATTAATACAATTTTTTTTTGTAAATTTATAGAATATTTCGCATTTGTATTTCATTAGTGTATTTATTTAATGAATAAGTTACATTAGGAAATCTTATGGTTAATCATAAAATTGACCTTTCATACATAATTGCTTTACAAATACATTTTTTTGACTAATTTTCAGTGATAAGTTCAAGTTATTTATTTGTGATATATACAATGTCATGTACCATTAGCTTTGGTTACAATTCCCTTTTGTTATTTAAACGGCGCTGGCTTTCACATTACTATATTATCTAATAATTCAGAAATCCCCTTAATAGATAAGCCTAATATATGGTACTTTATAATAAATAACATGTTAAGAAGGACAAGTGTGTATTGATTCAAAATGATGCCACTGATGTCAAAAAAATAGAATGAATCTAAAAAAAAAAATGAGCACTTAAAATATCTTTAATAAAGTGAAAAGTTTGTATCCATAGAAAACTTAATGTATATAATCTTATTGTAATAAAATGTTTTAAAATGCTTTCCATATTTATTTTTCTTGTAGAAATGTTTTATCTCCAGAGAAATTTGCATGCCATGAAAATAAGGATAGAATCTTAACCAAGTAAGTTGTTGGTGTTAAGGGCGATAAAATATAGTTGGTAGGCACAAGGATTTATTGTATGGTGGTAATCAATTTTCACATTAATTTTATAAAAGTATTTTTATAGGAAATGTTAAATGTTGAACAAGATTAACTCCTACGAAATATTATTTTAAATTATGTCTATACATATAATATAGAAAAAGATAATGCACTATACACTACACCATATCACTGTTGGCTAATAAATCTGTTTCGGCAGTTGCAATTGCCCACCGGTGATCTGTAATTTCTAAGGCTTCCCACTCAGCTTTGAAGGCTGCCTTAGGGTCAGGAGGCATGGCCATTGCTGCACCTGACATTTGTTCCTGCATCACTTTTGATTGATCTGCAGCTGAAAAGTTTTTAATTTATATAAATACACACATCAGTTACAATTGCTTCCCATAAATTGTTTTGGTCAAGCAGAGCACAAAATAATTACTACTAGCCTCTAAGCCATTTAAGCAGAGCCAGAATTGCCCTGTCCTGTGTCTCACCAAGTGTTATAAAAATTCATCTAGACTTATGAAAGCATTGTATAGTCCACTGTCCCACAGACACTTCTTTATTTCTAAAAGGAGGAGGAGGTTTATACACAATCTTTTTTTAATGACATATTAAATATCACTTACCATTATTCTCCCCAAGAACAAGAGCATATATGGTTCGAAGTCCAAACACATTTAAGAAGTACCAGGAAGCTGATGAAACCCATGAAGCATCTAGATAGGCTAACTCCACACCACGCTGCAACATAGGTTTAAACCTCAGGGTGAGAGGAAATGGTACTTTAGCTGAAACAATGATACAATTTTGAAATTGATAACATAGTTTATTCAGATAAAAGGCAATAATTATATTGTAAAATAATTTTTATCAAAAATATGTCTCACTTTAATATTTATTACTGAACAAAAATTTTCAATTCTTTGATTTTTAATAATATCACATCAGTTTAATTAATACTTAGTAGGTCACTGTATAAATATTTACATATTGCAAGTAATTATTAATAAATATTCTAAGTTGTCATTTTAGTGGATAAACAATAGCAATACATGTAATAAAACCTAAAGAAAATACTGAATATGTTTTTATATATAGGTAATACTAACTGGTGAGAAAGCCACTGAACATCCAATTGATCCAGCCACCAATTACAATCATAGGCAGTACATTGGTGACGTTGCCTTTTAACATGTCTGTCATCATACCAGGATCTGTCATAGGATTCTGAAAAATAAATATCAATGTATTCAATCAGGTAATTCTCATAAATAGGAAAATTTATGAGATAAAAGGCAAAATTATCGTATTCCTGGTTTTAAGGTAGATTGTCATTTCTATGTTAACATGAGCGCAAAGGGTCACATCACAACATTTTTACCTGCGCATTGGAAGTACGTTTCTGGACTTTAAAATATCCAGTATCTTCGTTATTAAACCAGTGACGCCTCATTGCAAACGATTGTCGTGGCAAATATTTTCCATTTTCTCGTAAAAGACGGGCGCGAATCATAACTTGACTAAAAAAACACGATATAGGTTAGTAAGGTTAAAGAAAACTCTAAATAAGCCACTAGGCTTAGATAAAAATTACATACGTACCTATCTTGTACCTGCAAAAGTTCAATTTTCTTTTGAGAAGATAATATAATCGATACATAATGTCTTACTATACCAACCAAAAACGTTATTACTACGATAGGTAAAAACACCCACAATCTTATTTTTGGGTCTAATAAGAGTTCAGCCATCGTAAGTTTTATTGACAAATATTAGAAACTTTCTTTTCTGGCCATAAGTAAGGTAAACAAAGTACAAACTGATTTTATAGCTGGTAATTGATTAAAGACTTGTAAGTTTTAAGTGTAACTATATAGTATCTACAATTAATGATTGAAATTTGAAGTTATCAAATTGAGATTTATGACAAGTGTATGGAATGAAGAACAGACAAATCCTAAGAAATATCCGTTGTTATCACAGATGACGTATAGCCGAAGAAGCCTAAGTGTTAAAAAATAAATTAATTAGCTTTTGGCCGAATATCAAATACTTGCCAATTAAGCATTTAAATTGGGAAACGCTAATGCGTCGTGCGCCACAGAATCGCATTATGCTTTATTAATAGAAAACATAATTAGAGACAGAGCACCAAAGGAATACTTGTCAATTTGTCAATCCTAAAGGCTATATTCCTATAGACTTGAATGAATATTAGTTAGTCTATAACTGATATTACTGTTAATCGTCTTGAAATTTGAATTTTACGTGAAAGTAAAACCATAAAATACGTTTATTTGTCAATTCTATTCTGAAAAACATGCCCCGTAAAAAAACAATTAAAGCAGCTATTGCCAGTGGCGACGATACTAAGACTGGCATTAAATTTGAAAATCAAGCACAGACGCAAGAAAAACAAGGAACTCCTAATAAAAGCAATGATAATATATGTAATAAGATAAATATAAGCCAATTTAAGTTTGAGAAGAAGCCTCATATTAAAATTGAATTTGATGATAATTCACCTACAAAAACGGTAAAATTATTTCACTAACTAATATTTTCTATTGGTGGTTTTACAAATAATTTTTTCCCAAGATGTGATGTGAATTATGGACTGAGCAATCAGTTTAGAAGATTTTTTCAGTAATAAACTTTGTTAGTTTGCTATTAGCCTTTATATTTGTTATTTCCTACATTGACATACAATATTACAGGGAGAGGGTTTATGGGCACCACCACACTGGAAAGAATTTCTGGTGAATCTAAGAAACATGCGGGCTAACAATGACGCACCAGTTGATTCCATGGGTTGTCACATGTGCATGGACGAGAATGCTACTCCAAAGGTTTATGAGATTGCTTATTTGTCCTTGTAATGATTTCCAATTTGTATGAAGGTTTTAAAAATTATCATAACTTTTTATTTAATATATCTTTTGACTTTATAAAACTTCATAGATTTCAATATAATTTTTTTATTATGCAATACTAATCATGTTTAAATATTATTTGTAATAAATAGGTTCATCACACTTTGTTTCACTGAATAAATGATAATAGTAATAATTATTTTATTCATATATAGACATTTGTTTAAGCACTGGTGTTCCTGTGGCATCAAGTTCAGTCTCGGTTTAATATTATTGTACTGTCTAGTAAAAAACTAATTATATTAGATATTGTGCAAAGAATGTAGTACAAGAAATGTATAATTTATTTTATTTAGAGCAATCACAGAAATTTTATTAGATAATTAATCATGGGAAAATTAAACAGTCACACATTCAAAAGAGTAGATTGTCTGAATTTTTAAAAACTCTTTCCAAGTATTATTTATATTTTATTGTGAAATCCCTAACTATAACTATAATGCAAATAATTATCAGGTAATCCGATATCAGTCTTTAATATCATTGATGCTGTCTAGTCAAACAAAAGATCAAGTGACATTTGCAGCAATGGAGCGTCTGAAGCAGAGAGGTCTAACTGTCGACAGTGTATTAGCAATGAGTGATGATGAACTAGGAAAACTAATTTACCCAGTGGGATTTTGGAAGGTTATTATTAATTTTGTTAATTGTAATGTTGTAAAATATATATTTTGGCTTTTTAACAATTCATAAAATAATTTAGCAGCAGTTTTGTTAAACTTCGCAATTATTTGGCATACATTTTTTTTTTGATAAATAATTAATTTTTCATGAAATATTTTGCTTATTTTACAGACAAAAGTGAAATATATAAAGAAAACAACAAAAACCCTTAAAGAGCAATATGATGGCGATATTCCTGATTCCGTTGAAAAATTATGCAAATTAACTGGGGTTGGACCTAAAATGGCTCACATTTGTATGAAAGTTGCTTGGAATAAAATCACGGGAATTGGTAAATGTTTCATGCATATGATAATAGAAAACAAACCTTAATAGAATTCTAACATTTATGTGGTTTTTTAATAGACTACTACTAACTACACTTTCTTTACTGAGGTATTTTTAAATTTTAATTAAAATGTTTTTAGGTGTTGACACTCATGTACATAGGATTAGTAATAGAATTGGATGGGTTAAAAAGCCAACTCAGACGCCTGAGGATACACGTAAAGCATTACAATCATGGCTTCCCTTTGAACTGTGGAGTGAAGTAAATCATTTAATGGTTGGATTCGGACAGACCATATGCTTGCCTGTTGGTCCCAATTGTGACGAATGTTTAAATAGAGACATTTGTCCATCAAGGAGTGTTAAAAAAAGTCCAAAAAAATCCCATGCTAAATTAAATGATGAGGATATAAAACTGGAAAAACCATCAGTCAAAAAAACACCTAGAAAGTCTCCATCTAATGTAAAATCAAAATCAAATATCAATGCTCTTAAACTAGAAACATCTCCATGTACAATACCTACCGAAAGCTTAGCTGCTTCTGTTGAAGATGAGTTTGACAATCCAAAAATAAAACCACCATCAAAGAGAAAAGCTATGAAGAATCTTAAAGATGATCTAGATGGTACAAGTAATACTAAAACAGTGAAGCAACAAAAGGATAACAAAGAAAAAATAAAAGCCAGCTTATTAGCAAATCTTAAATGAAAATGTCTTTGCAACAAAATAAGATTTTAAAATGCAGGCTAAAAATGTTACCTTATGCATTTTTTCTCATTCTAAGAAAACTAAATGCATGCTCTTTGTAAGTTTTATTCATCTTCATTTGATAATATTATGTTCTATGGCAAAATTAAGTGTGCCAAGTTTTGTAGGTAAACTTTTTAAAATGTTTTTATAAAATTAGCATTCCTTTTAATTGTTCAAGGATTGAATTGGATATCAATGGGTGCAAAGGAAAAGAATTGTAATTTATGATGATTACAGTAACTGGCTTAGATTATTATGGTAATTCCTAAACAGAAATTTCAAGTATTACTCTTTGTGATTTTGTCCCATTAAAGACTGCTACACTTGCTTTTTTTTAAATATTAATAAAATTATTATATTTAATATCACTGGTTTGCTTTTTCTGCATATCCTGCTTTTTACTTTGCACCCATCAGTATGAAATATTGTGGTTAAGTTTAGATGTCTGTCAAAATGATACATATATTTGAATGTTATACCTATGTAAGATGATTTATTAATTATATATAAACAAAATAATAAATATAGGATTTAATGCTGTTTTCTTTTGTGATTTTTCTTTTTAGATTTTTCTTTTTTTTGATCATTTTTAATTTTCTTTTTTTGGGTTTTCTTATTTTGAACTCTATCTAATTTATTTTTCATTTGGAATACTTTACTTTTTTGCAGCTTTTTAGTTGCTTGTTGTTTAAGTAGTTTTTTAACTTCTTTTTTTGTTCTTAATTCCTTATCATCATTTGATTCTGGACGGTCATTTTCTTCTTCAGATCCCATACCAGGTACTTCATTCAGGGTACTTTTATCTTTTTTGATATTAACTATATTCTCTGAGGCTATTTTAGGTCTGTTATCTCCTATCACAATATCTCTTTTCTGAAGGGTATCTGTAGAAAGTTCCACAATTTTAACATTGACATCCTCATCTTCATACTCTTCTTGAAGAATCTGCTCCAAATCAGGAATGGGCCGAGAGGAGACTACTAATTTTTTATATGATTCCTTATTCTAAAAGAGAAAAACATTTTATTATTTATGTACTTTGAAAAAATTATTATAATTATGCATTGAGATTGAATGAAATAAAAATTAGAGTACCTCTTGTTTAATTCTCTTTTTCTCTTCTTTCAATAATCGCTGAAGTTCTTCTTGGGCTCTCTTTTTACGTTCTAATTTTCTTTTACGGAATCCACATAAAAAGTCCCTAAAAGAGTTTAACAAAGTTAAGACAACATATAAACAAAACTCAATATAGTCAGAGGACAATATTTACTTTCTTTTAGCTTCATCAAATACTAAACTTATTTTCTTTTTTTTTTCAGTACTCTTACTCCGTTTTTTTCCCATTTGATTTTATAAATTAATTATGACTGATGAAAATCTAAATGTTAACAATTCAAAATAAACACATGTGAAACTGGTCACTAACCTTAAAAAATTGACAAATGTATCTTGACTGACAGTGCCAAAAAATACAAAGTAGTGATGCCCACTAAATATAAATATAAAAAATCGTAATCGAAACAATGTATAACGTAATATATTGTTCAATGAAATGAAGTTTATATTGTGAAGTATTACATTTCTGGTTGCTTTTAATGTCATGAATACATTGTATTTATTTAACAAACAACGATTATCACACGTGCAAACATTAAGCGACTTAAAGCAATGTTCTACAAAAAGATAGAATGCTGTTATAGTTATTAAATGCTATTTTTATGTTTGATTCATATATATTGTATATTTAATTTATAAAGCTGTAAAGAATATAAACTTAATATTATAAAGTAAAACACCTGCTTTATTGCAAATATTTGCTTTGAGGAATGGTTTGGACTGTTTGATGATAAATTTGCTAGAAATATTTCACTGAAATGATGATAAAGTAATTTTAATATTTTTACACCCCAGCTATTTAAGATTGATACAGGCATTTATGTACTATTTAATAACATTCATACATATACACAAAGATGTGTATAAGTATGAATGTTATGTGTGAATTACTGTATGTCTGTTTGGTACGTTTTATAATGGTTTATACTATACATTTTTAAATTATAACTAACTTTTTGTTCACAGTAACACTTGTATTAGGGATATCATTTAATCTAAGATCAAATTATAATATCAACATAGTCGGAGCAGAAGACGAAGTTTGTTTGTCAAAAATAAAGAATCTGATCATATATTAACAAGGATGCCTATTGCCTATAAAACTGTGCGACGCAAAAATACCGATTTTTGGCACTTTACCAAAAAAATCTGAAATACTTTTATTTGATTGGTGGAACCATACGATTATTATTTTTATATTTCTGATTCTGCGCCAATCAGCGCTCAAGTGCACAATAAAGTCGGACTCATCAGCAGCATGGCTGTCAGTATATATTTGAAGCTTGAACGATGCGCTTCCTTTCGTCACGTTGGTTTTTTTTATTTGTGCATTTTGTCGAAAATGATACCGTGTGCGATTTTGGGTGTCCTAAAATATGGAATACATTGGATGCAGTGACGTGAAATCCGCCTTGTTACAAGAGGTGAGTTATGGAAAATGATATGATTTCTTAATCATTTGTGGTATATATAATATTGGGTTCAAATGCAAACAACCCGAAAATATTATCGGAAAATTTATTACGTGTAAAGACAATTCGTCCGTGCTTGTCCAATACAAGGTCGAATAAAGGGGTATAAATGTATTGATATTTTTTAAAGAATAGTAGAACGTAAGGACTGCAACTGCAATTCACACAGCCATATGTTAACGTGCGCGGAAGGCTCGCATTACATTACCGTTACTATATACTTTATTGCGTTTTTGTGTGTTCTATATCTAGGAATTGAAAACAATTATACGTATGCTTTCCAACAGCGTTCGAATTAATCTAAATGTTTATACCATTGAAGGATGTCTTATGTATTTGGTAGTGCAAATCAATACTCTACAACGTAGGTACATAAGCAACAATCGATTGGTATTAGATGCTCAGCCTATGTTATATTATAGACATTTTGTTATGCACAAAACACCCATATCTACAAACTTGTGAAACAATATCCCTTCAGTAGATTAAAAGTTTTAAATTACCTTATCTAATTGACAAATAACAAAGTGTTATTTATGGTTCCTTGTGATTTATATAATAAAAGTAATTCCATCTATTACAATATTATGGCTCTTTTTAGAGGTATCTCTTTGTTGCATAAGGTATTATATAGTTTAACTTATTAGAGTAAATTATACAGTTAACATTTCAAACAAAATTAAAATATTCATCTATTTAATTAGAAAACTTACTTATTATGAATATATGTTTGACAAATTGCCTTTTGATTATAATATTCTATGATCAATAATACAGTTAAGGAAACAAATATGCTGGATATATATGAAATAATTGTAAGAATATTTTAGTAGTAATATTACACTGTCTGTAGGTAATACATGGATTGATTTTTCTTATTAGTTAACTACTCTCAGTAAAATTCTTACTCAATCATGGGCAAAACTTGTCACTACAAATAATTACTTCATGAATATTAAAAACATAACTAATCACAGCACACCTTATGACAAATTTTATATTGAAGCATCTTTACATGATGTTTTATTACTTTACATATACATGGAACTATTAGACTTTTATTATAGTAAATTTCACATTATTTAAAAGATAATGTGTTAATTATATGAATAAAGATAATGTATACTTTAAATAGTTTTAGAGTGAAGTAATAGAAATCTATGTTAAGAAATAAATTGTATATAAGTTCCTTTTTTTACAATATCAATATGTTACTTAGTTCAAGATAGAAGAATAGACTGGGAGGCTTTTAATAATTATAACTTAGAGTGCCTTAATAAAAATACTTATAAACTGACGGTGATATCATAATATATTGTGCAATTGTAAACAATGTTAATATATTTTATATATATAAATAATAAGGAGGCTGTCTATCCTTTATATAGAGTGTGAACATTATTAATTGAGGTTTATGCTTATTTTGTTTTGACCCATAAGTATCTTAAAGTTTGACATAGACAGTTGAAAATGATTATTGATTGATATATTCACAGCTCAAACTCTCAGTATTACAGGTATGTTTAATGAAGGGAATGAATTACCAAAATTATAAAATGCTACTTAAAATTGAAACTATTTAATTTTTTTTACAACATAAATTAATCTTTCTAAATATACTATACAAAATATAAAGAATATTTTAAAGCATATTTCTTTTAAAAGATGTTTCTCTTCCTTTCATGCTTTTTTCTTTTATGTATAGAAATAAGTGAAAAATGTCCAAAGTTTATAACTATAATTATTTTAAACTATCATTGTATTCAACATTAAATGGTAGAATGTTAATTCTTCAATAAAGTAAAATTGAAGTGTTTTTGTGAGGTCGACAGACATTTTTAATGGTTTGAGTAGGTCAAAATGTATTGTTTTGTCAGATATTTGTGCTTTCACACAGGTCATAGGGTTATCCAAGTGTTCTTATCAAGCTTCATTATACATCCAATTAAAGAAGTTATACTTCTATGCACATGGCAACATTAAATGGGTAAAAATATTTAAGTCTATTAATTTAAAAGTATATCAGGTAAAGGGAGACAGTCGGTAGGGAGTACAGATAGTAGGGAAACAGTCTATCCTCAAATCAGTCTCGTCTCATTATCTGACATTTACAAATAATATTAGATTTATTGTTGTTATTCGTAGATACCTGTAGGGTAACTACAATTAGGAAGTGTATACAAGCTACCAGTAAATGTTTAATAAATGCATAGTTTCTGTACCCATTCCGCAACCATATTATATATAAGTAATGAGTATATATTATATTAAAAACTTTAGGAACTTTACTAATAGGTTTTTATTAATTGTAAGATTTTGAGTAAGATTATCCCCATTAGTTACCAAATTACATTGGTTGAGCGTTTTTATGGCTCTTATCATATTTTATCAGTATATAAACAATATTAAGAGGATTTAACTGGATTGTTCGTTTGGATAATAAAACAATATAAGATGTAGGGGTCAATGGAGTCACGTTTGGGATGTAAATGTCGTAATTTTATTCCACCTTGCCAGTACTAGTAGGTTAGTTTTCTTTGTAGAATTATACTGTGTTTAATTTGTAAGAGTTATTTTGTGCAGTTTTGCATACCTAAAATAATATATCAAATATCACATTTGAGACGGGCATACGTATTTTTATGTGTATATAGGAAGGTCAGTTTTAACTGTCTGCTAATTGTCGTACCTGATTGTAAATTTGTATTTAGATAACCTATATAAACAAAAGTAAATCGCAAAATTAGAGAATGTAATATTAACTGTGTTTTAAATGTTCCTTAAACTTAAAGGTAATTTCTTATAAAAAGAAACAGGAAAAATGGCCCTGAAACAAGAAATTACCCTACTTTTCTTTTTCCAAACAAACTGTTCCTGCCTGGCAATCTAAATATATTAGTCAAATAAATATTGATGTCACGTACTAATGAAGTTAGAATACGTTAAGATTGAATTTATTGCTAGACGCAAATCAGTCGCTATCTTCTTGATATACAGACGTGTATACATAAATATAATTTTTGTATAATTGGATAAAAAGGAAATTCTTATTGTAACGAGTGTCAAACCAGGTGTTGAAATATCAAGAATAAATGAAATATAAAATTATAGCGATCGAAACCGCGGGTCACAACGAGTCAAAAATACAAATTGAGCATAAGTCAAATTTGTTTTCGTGATTTTGGTCTAAACATCATCATTATACAAATAGCGGTAAAACAGGGAGTATTCGTTAGCAAACATTCAAAACCAGTTGTATAGATGAAAGTTCGACAATCAACAAACACATAGGTACAATACGCGAGATGAGATTCGCGTTAATAAAAAGAAAGTGTGTCAATCGTTTTAGCGGATTACATATTAACAGTGGATGATGAACTGTCGTGTGACAAATGTTTTATTGTCTGTATAAAGAGTATATGTGTATACAATATTTTATAGTTTTGAAAAGCGTTACTGGAAACGACGTGATGTTTAATATGATTTTTTTTCTAAAACTCAATGTCGATCTTACGATTGAAAAAGTTCAAAGTTTCAACGCTACAATATAAGTTTACAAAAAAAAATTTTTGAATTTGGAATCTTGTTAGATTACATTTTGTACGAATTCCTACTTTCTATCATTATGTAAATGCGAGCTTTCTATAAATATGTATATTTAAGGACAACAAACTTCCTTGCTATTAGGAGTAATTGATAATTTAAAATCGTGTTCAGTTTTACATACACTTGATAGGAATGTTAATACTGTAATAAACACTTAATATAATTATGGAAATTGTTTTATCGTACTTGTTTCAGGGATATCATTAGAGAATCGCATCAAATCGCCAAGATGACATCCAGGTAAATAATGAAAATTCTTAACTTTCCTCATCAAAAATTACTTAATACTTAAGATGACCTTATTACCTGTATTGTCGATTGAACTGTTTGTATTGTATTATTATTTAACGATTTATCACTTGATAATTCGTTAAATAATAATATATATAATATATAATAATATATTTTTTTTAATTGACACTTGTCAATTAAAAAAAAATATAAATGTATGAATTTGAATTTGACTTGCTTTATTCAAAAATCTAGACCAAATGTTAACCTCCTATTATAGCCTGTCTTTTATATGTATATACATTTCCCAGTTCAATTATGATTCATACTATTTTTATAGTATATTATAACTATGTATTTATTGTTCAAAATTAGATTGGATCGCCTGTTTGTGCTATTGGAGGCGGGCTCGGGGTTAGCGACGCGGCGTGCGGCCGCCCGGCAACTGGGCGAGGTGCAGAGGGCGCATCCCGAGGAGCTGCATAGGCTGCTGGCGAGGCTCATGAAACTCTTCCGTTCTCCAGCCTGGGAGACCAGGATTGCAGCCACACAGGTCACTAACAATTAACTCTGAAATTGCAACTGCGAATGTCAATGACCCGACGTTAAAAATGTTTGCGTCTGTCAGCATAGAAGCACATTACTTGTTATACTAAATATTTTATACAGTAAAATAATCGGCGAAATAGACACAGAATTTTGTTTGAATTCCTTTCCAGTGTTGATATGTAAGTATATAATAATATTGTCTTATATAAACAAATATAATCTGAAAAAAATATCATAAAATGAAATCGGATAACATATTTTTCTTTAACCGTGTGTGTTTGTTGCAACAACTGGTTCACTTCAAATGTAGTTCGTATCAAGTCAGGTTATCAAAATTGACCTGATTACAAAACTCTGCTGTAGTTATTGACCGCTTTGAAAATTTAAACTAGGTGCGTTAGGATGTCGGTAGTGTAATAAATCAATTTAATATAAGAAACAAATAAAACTTGATTTTACCTTTAAATGTTGTGAAAGACTATCTTAGACAGTATCATGAGGGATGAAATACTATATAATCTAGCTAGATATACGAACACTCCTAAAAAATAAATATCAAATATTATGATCGAAAGGAACATTCAATGTTAAATACTTGTATAAAGGGTGCCACAGCTATACCTGTTTGTCAATGGGTGCGGAGAATTATCCAAAATTGATCCAATTGCCACGCCCTAATGTGGTAGGCGATAATTAACTACACTGTTTAACGTGTATGGATGAGTCATTCGAATTAAAAATAACCGGAGTGTATTGGTGCGTTCCATGATAAAAAAACGTATGATATAGCATAATTTAAGACCTATTCGGGCACATAGCAGACATGTATTAAGGTCCTTTATTTCCGTTGTAAAGAAAGAGGGTTATCAGCTTTAGTCCCGTGTTTGCATGAAACATAATGTTTTATATTGAACATTCGAACCCTGGGTCTTTGGTTGTAACCGTAATGCGTAAAAAGTAGTTTCTCATTGAAATTTAAATATTACAAAACAGAATTAAATAGTGGATGTAAATAAAAACAAAAGTATTGCAAACTTAATTAGATACTCATGTACATAACTAAGTAAAAATCTAGTGTTTTTAATGATCAATTACATGATCTAATTAAATTTTTCTGAAGCTTTTAACTTATGGCAAGAGTTGTTGAGATTTGCAGCGTATAAAACAGAATGCTATATAAAAAACGAGTACGCTTATCGTACTGTTTAAATAACATATAAAAGGAAAGGCTTAGACTCAAGTGATATACCGTAATGGTAATTTAAGAATACATTTTTCACTTCTCAAAGGCCGGCAATAATTTCCAAAGGTCCTGATCGTGATCATGTGCATGGGCGACGGTAATAAATTGCTATTTGGTGTACCGTATACTTGTGTCCCCTCTCCCCCATAACATGAAAAAAACCTTAGTCTCTCTTGATATATTTATATTTTTTCACGTCATTATACCTGCTTAGTGTCAAGATTAAATAATTTGTTATGTTTTCTCATTAGGCGGTGGAGGCGATTCTCTCGAATATCCCAGAATGGCACCCCACTTTCACTGGCTTGAAAGGTTCGTTACTAATATGTTTAATCTAGCAAACAAAAAATCTTAAATTCATCTTTAATTGAATCTGTCAGCATTAAATAATTATCTGACTTATAATCTATTATCTGATCTATAATCTATTAGCTGATTAAACTCATGCTTTCTATGCATTTGTTATATATATGTATACACAATAAAAAAAACAACAGCTTTTAGATTTTTGTCAAGCAAATTCATTATTATTAAACTAAAAAATTAGTTAAATTATCTATTGTTCTGATCCGAGAGTTGTCATGTAAGCTACAAATATAGATTAATTCAAAATAGAAAAAAAACGGCCTTAAGCCAAGGACTCGACAGGATATTTATGATAAACAGCTAGCTGGAGCTTTCAAGACAATGATCTCATATGTTGATTAGTTAATCGGATGTAAGGTCAGATAAATCGTCAGAAAATATAGGTCAAATGGCGTTGTTTCGTCGTGTTATGAGTCTCCTGAAGTATACATTTATCAGAACATTGACCTGATATTCACCAAGAACAAAGACAAAAGACTATCGTTATCGTAGCATGGAAAAGATAATGATAAGACGACGAGCGATTTATTTTCTTCTCCTTGGAAGTTAATGTAAAGTGTGTTTATAATAACCTGATTTGGTTAGATAACATATCTTTGACAAACTATTTAGTGCGGCTAATTTCCGGATGTCGCACAAGTACGTAGGACCTGTATATTAGTAAATATAAATGTTTTAAATTCGTGACATAAAAATATATTTTCGATACTTACATGTTCTTAGTCGCTAGACTTAAACGCAACATTTGTACATTGATAACTGGACCTGTCTTGGGTAAGGCAGGTCCAATTATCATTAAATTTATAATTAATAAGTAAGTCAAAATCAAATAAACGAAATCAAATGCTATTACAATAATACTTAAAATACAACAAACCAACGTAATTATATTTTATTGCTCAACGAACGGTGGTAATTAAAAGCCAGGATATCCGTTGTAGAGACAGTTATATACATAATTGAATTCTGTATGTTTATCATATGTCTCGTTAAACACAATTTTGATATTATAAAACGTGGTTTACGGTAGCGTTTAGTTTTTTGGGTTAGTACTCCGCCCCGACTTGTTTAGGGTTGCTTTATTATCCTTTCGGTGCTGCATAGTCTATATTTATCCAGAATAATGTTTAACTGTAATATGTACAGAGGAAGACCATAGCGAGGAGGATGCAAATTTGCTGCGTTGCGAGACGTTTGACATAGAGCGGGTATTGGAACATGGCGCTCACCTCATGGGCTCCGAGGGGCACGAGTACGAGATGGAGGAGGAGCCGCAATCAGCTGCAGGTAAGCATTATGGAAAGAGGGGGATGGGGTTTAACAAACTATGGTGGAAACTTATTTATTTAGGCAAATACTGATATAAATGTAGTCGCGTGTGTGTGTGTTCAACTTTTAATAATGTTATCTCCCTTTAGTTGTCAATTTATCTAGATTGGGATACTTTCAAACGTCCTGTGATATTATTATAATCTAGCTTTTTTAATCTAGTAATTGAGTTAAAAAGATAGACCAGTTTACGTCAATCATTACGTTTTGTATGGGTATTAAGTTCTGAAATTGTCCATTTTTACTGGAATTACTCGTACTTTTGCTAAAGTTGTGTAGACAACAGATTGATTAAAGACCGGAAGGTCATGTTTTGCATTCCCCATGTTTCCGTTTGAAAGCTTAAATACAAGGTTATTTTTAACTGCCACGCCCTTTGGTGTTGCGCATTTAAATACATCTAGATACGAAACATTCTCGAGCTCTGTAGCTTGTTGGTACGCAAATGTATCACGAGGTAGGTTTGAAATTTGAGAAAATAGGACTATAAAATATGTGCAGCTGATCACTTGCAATTTAAATATAGTCATCAAACAAATGATTATAATATGTTATAAAAATTTAAAAATTTATTGATATTCTTCTATAGTCAGCAAGTATATTGAAAGCTTAAACTTTATTTGTCTTTTTATGAAATCTACTTTAATTTTTGTAGAAATGCAAGAACGCCTGGGGAAGCAGCGACAGCAGCTCAACGCGCGCCTAGGTCTCGATATAGCGGCGACCTTAGGCGTTGACATCAACTCTGTATATTCAAATGAAGACCTCTGTCCGGTCAAGATCGAAATCAAGCCTAATAGGAACGATGTCACCAGGGTGTGTCTTCATATTCAACTGGACCCGAATTATAATTGACCTTTTTAAAAATATTTAGTTTGACCAGTAAAACATTGAAAAGTTTTGCTGTTTTCTAAATATTATAAATTATTAACGTATTTTTATACTTTAAGCTTTTAAAATTAAAAAGACAATTATTTGCAACTCCCGAAAAAATGATCACACTTTTTGTACTAAAAACCTAAAATATACGTTTATTTGTTATGTATAAGAATAAATGTTTAAAAATAATATTCTTAGAGACCAATCCAAGAGTTGATGCTACCAACAAAAGCGCTCAGTTCCCGCGAGATTAATGTTGCCAAACGCAAAGCACGCGCTGCCTTCAGCAAGCAGAAGTCGCGCGAGTGCGGCGAGCGGGAGGAGGTCTCCACGCCCCCGGTAGAACCGGATAGGAAGAAGGTCAAGTTGGATGCCACTGATGATTTTATTTGTGAGTTTCTTAGCTAGTTCATAGAGAAGACTATTAGTCGTCGTCCATTTCGTGACATTAGAATTTTACGTCCACATTCTTTAACTCGATTAAAGTATTTTCATTGAGCTACTTGATAAATACTAAATAAAAGAATTATGACAGTCGACAACGGTGCGGGCGTGCCGGAGCGGGGAGGCGGGTGGGAGGAATGCTCGCGCTGGCCGCTAGAAGGATGGTGCGGTGCCTTGCAGGGACAGCTTTTCAGCGGCGCGTGGGAAGCGAGACACGGAGCGGCCTCTGCGTTGCGCGAGCTGCTCAAGTCACCTATCACTGCCTCTGCATTCGCGGGCAAACCGCGGCTGCCTGACACACCAGAGCAGGTTGCAGATTTTTACATTTTTTATATTATGGGGGGGGGGGGGGGCAAACGAGCATACGTCAAGGTATTACCACCTTGGAGACGTGTTGCCGGCTTTTCAAAAAAAAATAGTCTCGTTTCTTGATAGCCTCTAACGGTTCGGATAAACCTCCGGCGAAAGCTGATTCCACAAAGTGGTTGTGCGTGGTAGGAAATGACTAAGAAAACGCGCGGATGTGGAACGCCAGGCAATTCTTAATATAGCCCAGGCGAAGGCAAACTTGTGTTGGGTGGGCAGAGAAAAATTCTTCATCGCTAACTGGCTTCAAAGAACAATAAATAGAGTTTTATTATACAGAAATATATAATTCTCTTCCTCATTACAGTAGTTTAAATAATTATAAAAAAGTTGTATTTTATAAATATTTGTACAGTTGGAAGAGTGGCATCAGCAGTGGCTCGAGGATATGGCGCTGCGTCTGCTTTGCGTGCTCGCCCTAGATCGCTTTGGAGACTTCGTGTCTGACCAGGTAACTTATTTATTGATTTAACTCAAATAGGCATTTAATAAAATCTTTAAAGATATTTTTCACACTGATTAATTTAATGACAAAAATGTAAACTTTCTGAAATATTTGTAGGTGGTAGCACCAGTGCGAGAAACATGCGCCCAGACTTTGGGCGTGGTACTCGCACAAATGCGCGCGTGTCGTGTGAAGGCGGTCGCAGAGCGTGTGGCAGCCCTGGCGACGCAGAAGCAATGGGAGGCACGACATGGGGCGTTGCTGGCTTTCAAGTACCTACTTGCTGCTAGACAAGTGAGAAATAATATATTCAAACAACTAATGGACACTGCTCACCTTAACATAGTGAACAAACTATTAGTAAAAAATAAAAGGCTTGAAAAAATATAGTTAGTGAAAATTTTATGTATGACAATACAAGGATTTTAAAAGCAAAAATTTATACAATAATATTTGTGTATTTTAGGAAGTGGCGGTAGAGAGCGGTGCCTTAGAACATCTGATAGCGGGTCTCGAAGACAGTGCCGAGGATGTATCCGCGGTAGCGGCAGGTGCGTTGGCTCCCGCGGCTCGTGCGCTGGCCAGCTGCCGCCCCGATGCTGTACCGCGCCTTGCTGCACGGTTGTGGCAGCTGCTGCATGAGCAGGACGATCTGGCCTCACCGGCCAACTGTTATATGGCGCTCCTTGCAGCACTTATGGCTTTGCCGACAGCGGCTACGCTCCTACAGTGCGTTAAAATTTTAATTCTTATAGGATACACCTAACATGAAATCATTAAATATAATTACATATCTTGTCTTTAGGCGTACTCGCCTACTGCGCACATTAATTTTGTGATGACTTTTGAATAATAATTCAAAATTATAGAATAATTGCCAATATATTCCATTAGTGCATTTTATTAAATAATTTAAAAAGTTTATTTTTAAAATGTAGTCCAATATATTTATAATTTCTAGCCCGATCAACCTCACAGACGTTCTACCTCGTTTATGGCCATATCTGGATCATTCTACTAGTTCAGTCCGAAAAGCCACACTACAGACTCTCAGAACTTTAACCAAACCTCTAGTCATTACCAACAATGGTCACAGTGAGAGCAGTGATAAAAACGGTGACGATAGTGCTAAAGTGGCGGAAGAAACTATTGGCAATGGTAATGGTGATAGTGCAATGGTGATAGTGAATCAAGAGGAGCAGCTTGCGTGGACGCCGGAGCTACTTCAAGCCACGATGCGACATATCTATCAAAGGATACTGTTCGAACATGTACACGACATACAAGAAATAGCGTTGCAGGTAACAAGATACTTGGGTACTTCGAGACTAAGTTTCAAGTTTTTTTTATATATTTTATAGTTTTATGGTGAACTAGCGAACAACTTCCACTTTTCACACATTTTGTTACCATGCTTAAATATTGTATAAATATATTTATATTATATACTTAGAGCAGTTATATTATTTAAAAGATTATGAGTACTTAAAATTACTAAATAATATGTTGTTTGTGGCATAGGTTTGGGAAAATTTGCTTCGACATGCTTCTCTGGGGGTGATTCTAGTGGCAGCCTGCCCGATGCTTGCCACGTGGATGTGCCTTGCCATGCAACCCGCCAAACTGCCCGTTGAACCGGATCTGCTGCTGTATACACCTCACAAGGTAATTCTTTATTTCCATCTGATCATATAATGTGATAATTACGAGTGGTAGCTGGCCGAGTCACACACAATTTGAACATACATCAAAACCAAATATAACACCTATCAATTTATTCGTTAATGACTATGTGAATACGAAATTTCGTTCAAATAGTATGCTATTTGATTATTTTTCCTACATGACTATGCTAAATATGTAACCGTAAAAGAAATTAGAAAATTAAAACTTTTCATCTGATAGGAACGTCGTCCTCGCAATAGCTCGCAGGATTCGACACTAGGTGAGAGCGAAGAGAGCGGTGATATTCGGCCGTCGCACAAGTGGCTGTTGGGCGGCAGCGAGACGCAACCGGGTGCGCTGCGCGAGCGCAACGTAACGCGCGCACGTGTACTTGCAGCCAAAGTGCTAGGTATTGTTGCATATAATAATATAAAATAGGGCACTTCGTTAATTCTAATCAATTCCACGAAACGTATATGAATGGTTGCATAGAAAATACAATGTAATGTAAGTATAACTATACGTTGTTGTTGAATTGTTCCAGGATATTTATCGTGTTATCTAGTCCAGCCAGCTCCCGGCATTGATTACAAAGTAGAAGACGAGAGTCCCATAGATTGTTACACAAAGGTCAGTTTTAAAAAAATATAATTAAACTGCTTTTACTGCTTATTCTGGGATAGCTCTGAATTGTGTAAAGTAAATATAAGAATTTAACGGTTCTTTAATAAATTGATACTTAAATCTATATATTTAGTTTTATGAGTAATAAATGATAAAAGTGTAATTTCTTAACATTTGTACTTTCATTCGCGATAGAATGTAGGTATATATGTTAATGAATGTATATTCTACTAGGTGATGGTGGTGTACCTTCGCGGAGGCAGCGCCCTACAGCGTACCGTGGCTAGCCTAGTGATTTCGTCGTGGGCTACACACACTGTGCGATATAACCTCTTCCCACCCGATATTCGCCCCGTACAGGACCCGAAGGTTTGTACTCAAGTAATAACAATCAATCGCGAGTACAGCTCGTTTTTGAAATTTAAATAAAAAGTAAGTAAATAATTAAAACATAAAATATAAAATTTTAGGAGGAATCAAGTGCAGAGAATGATGTGTCAAGACTAGCACCACCCTTGCTGGTGACAACACTGCATACAGCACTAAACCAAGTGTTGTACTACGATGAAGTGGCTTTGAACTGCAATAGGTTGTTATTCATTTTTTAACGTAATTATATAATATGAGGTATCATATGGATGTGGTATAATTGCCGCGCGATTGAATGTCCAGTACAACGCCTTTCTGGATCGTTGTTATTAAAATTAATGAAATACATGGTGCCGTAACTTAAAAGTATTAATGCAATCGGTAAGTATACGATAGCTGTCAAGGACACCATTACACTACATGTTTGTGAGGTGTGGACGACAGTGGAACTCGAACTAGATTCATCTCACGTGCTATCCGTATCACTTACTTTTGAGACTCAATGTATATTATAATAGTTTGTATTTGAATAATTAAATTGTATTGTTGTATTTGAAATAATTAAATTGTACTTATTTATCATAGAATCCTTCAAGAGGCCCGCGACTTGCTGGCAATGATGAAACATTACAAGTTACCCGTGGGCGAGGAATTCAATAATATGCTCAGACTTGAACAGGTAGCGTTCTTATCTAATGAAACATAATATTTAAAATACGTAAAAATATATATCCGTTTCGTAGGACCAAAAGTTTAAAGGATATTTGAATCGAAGTTAATAATCAGATATTAAGATTTTGTTTTGTACTGTGGAGGTGGCACAAATGACAACATTGACAGAGCCGATGATAGCGGCGATGAAGATCAAGCGCGTTTCGGCTTCTCTTGAAGAGCGGCGTGCGGCTCTATATGCCGCTGTCACCCAGTGCTCCATTGACCAGAGTGCGCTCAATGTTTCGTGAGTACAACAATATGTTTCATGAAGGAATGAAAAGTAGAAATTGAGTACAATAGCGAATTGCTGCTTTACTACAAGTATACGACCTGTGTTTTTTAACCTCAAATGACCATGCGTTTTGTCATTTTTTTCAGTTTCATCTGAAGGTATTTAAAAACGTGGCCTACGAGCATGCTTGGCTATGAGTCTATTCACTCTTATTAACCAATAGTTTCGTTAAATTGTGTAATTTAAATTCTGTTAGAAAACAAGTATTATCTGAAATAAACTTAAGTTAAAATGTTGTTTTGCAATACAATTGAAGTAGAAATCATTAATTTTACTCTCAATCAGGGTGCAGGCGGCCGTGAGCGGAGCTGTGGCGAGTTTGCGTGTATTGCCGGAGAAATTAAACCCTGTAGTACGTCCACTGATGGACAGCATTAAGCGTGAAACGTCCGAAGAGTTGCAGGCTGCTTCTGCACACACCTTGGCGCACTTGTTAGCAACCCTTCAGCCTAGGGAATCCTGCCCCAACAATAAAGTGCTTGTCAATTTGAAAGCGTTTTTACGGTCAGTAAATAAGTAGTATTGAGAACGTTTCGATATATTTCAAGTATGCTTGTCCTTTCATTATCATTGCTTTTCGTCTTTTCTTATTTTTTAATATAATATTATTTATTTTAGTTGTGATCCCGAGTATACGCCGCGAGTGTCCCTGGAGACTGCTGAAGATAAGATGGAACGAGGCGCGGATTCAGGCAGTGGGGACAGTGGTACTGAGAACAAACCTGAGCCAGCCGCCTGCCACTTGCCATCATGTTAGTTTTCTGTCGTTCTACCTACCGGTAATACTAGAATCGTTTATGTACAAGGTAAATCTGGTTTAATTCATTTGACTTATATTATTTCCAGTGGACAAACATAACGGCATCCTGACGCTGCGGGAGCAGCAGCGCTGCGCGGAGTCGGTTGTACCACGGCGAGGACGTCCTCCCGCTAATCATACTCCCTCCGTGGAACTTAGCATTGAGCAGCTGTTTGCTAACGAGGATCAGGTGAGTCTCAAAGTACACATGCTACTTAGGTTAGGCGCAGAGACCTTCCTAAGCTTTGATGAAACCCAAAAAACCACGAACAGGCTTTTCTTAAAGATTTAAAAGCTGTAAGTTTAATTTGTTGATACATGGTCATTGCAGGCTCGCAAGATGCTTCGGATACAGAGGCGAGGCGCGACGATGGCGCTAACTAGTCTAGCGGAGTACTTCAGCGACGAGCTGCCAGAGAAATTGCCCAAATTATGGGAGTTTATTACCGAACCATTCGAAAAGACTTTAAGCGATTCCGGTTGGTGCAAATGCATACGTATTATGAAAATAATTACAATTTTCATAAATAAATAAACATAACACAAAAATTAAAGTCACTTAACTTTTGTGTTGACTTTAAAATTCATCGGTTATTTTCTATTTACAATCTGTATTCAACCCTGATAACTTTTATCGCTTATAATCCAGATCTTTTTAAACAAATATGTTATTTTTTAATTTAAACAGAACTGGAAAACCTAGAAGCGGAAGCTGGTGACGAACTGATATCTCGTCTTCAAGTGGTGGAAGCAGTGTGCGGGCATCTCGGCCCTAGCGCATGGGCGCGAGTAGCTGCAGGCGCGCGGGCGTGTGCAGTACTCACGCGAGCTCCCTTTACAGCACTGCGTCACATGGCCGCTAGGGTACTGGCTGCCATGGCCTCCCGGGAACCACATACACTTATGGATATGCTGGTACAAGAGGTGGGCGAAAACAAATATGGCTTCACTATTAAGTAGTTTATGCGCTTTTGCAGGTCTTCATCATTGTTATATTATCTTTACGAGTATATGTTGCTCTGGGCCTTAACAATGAGAATTAACATATACAGAAATAGATATCTGATTTCTAAGGTTTTCATATAAAAAACTGTCATGAAACTTACATTGATATATTAAAAGACAATTAATGTATTGTCAATAATATTACAGGTCTTAGATGGGCAGTGAAACTAGCTGGTCTGCTTATATGTTTTGGAATAAATTTATTTTATTTGCGTTAGTTAATTGAGGCCCTGAGTGAGGGTAGGGAGTGCGTGCGTTGCGGTGCGGCTGAGGCCTTAGTGCGACTCGTGGACGCTCTGCAGCTGCAACTGGTGCCCTATATTGTGCTGCTGCTTGTGCCGCTGCTTGGTAACTATACCTAATTTTTACTCGTCAGTACATTCATACGCGTTACCCTATATAGTTCTATTCCATTTCATTTATTTGTTCCAAATAAATCGACTTTTCTTCCAAAGCTTTTTACTAGAACCCTTATATGTAAAATTTAGCTAGTTCTCATTTTTATATTAGATATAACAAAATATGTAATATTCCAGGGCGTATGAGCGATCACAACGAGTCGGTACGCGTAATGTCGACACGCTGCTTCGCCACGCTCATCCAGTTAATGCCGTTGGACGGAGCGGTGCCGGAGCCACCCAGTCTTTCCGCCGAATTGCGAGCGCGCCGTCAGCGAGACCGCACCTTTATTGATCAGCTCTTTAATCCGAAGTCTATTAAGGATTATAAAATACCAATACCGGTATCTGCCGAGCTGAGAAGTTACCAACAGGTATACTTTAAACAATAAAAACGTGGCTATATCAGTATATTGCCGAAATATTACAACATGGCCGTGATACTTGGCAGAGTAAAGAGCTATATATTCAGATACGTTACTTTTCCTTTTCTATCGGGACAAAAAACTGGGTTAAATTAATTTAATTTTGTCTTCGCGAATAGCTTAGGCCTTGATAATGTAAATTTTTAGTCAATGATCCTTGTTAGCTGTGTTGGAAATATGGCGTAAAGAAACTTATATATAAAATGACGAAGGTCTGGTCTTCATTGGTTTTTTCTCTATACGTTTTGTGAAATTGTAGGCGGGGGTGAATTGGCTGCGTTTCCTATACGAGTACAAGCTGCATGGAGTGCTTTGTGATGACATGGGGCTTGGAAAAACGTTACAGTCCATCGTGGTGGTGGCAGGTTCGCACTATGAGCGAGCGCAGGCGTCCGCGCCGGCATTGCCTTCGCTCGTCGTTTGCCCACCCACGCTCACTGGTCAGTGACTATAATTATATTTTTTTTTGTTTTTTTATTGGTTCTGAAAAGCTATACAACTTGGTTTCTTATATTTAACACCAGTAAGTGGACAATGATTTTGAGGAGGAGCCGCTAGAGACGCTATTTGATACGTTCCGTGTCGGCTTCCTCATCCTTTTTTTATTTATTCGGTGTTTACAATGTAAACTTAAAATAGTACATAAAAGTATAGGCTAAGTCTTATTACTACGATTAAAGATAACAACGGTATAGAGAATTACATGTTTTGGCTTACATTATTAATTTAATATGTGTACAATTTGATTTTTAAATAGACTTAACCTAGAGTCACATTCGGTTTGTTGGTTATTATGTAGAAGTTACTTTTTATACAATGTTAAGATTTATATAAACACTATAATTATATTTGACGATGTTAGACTTTCAGATGAACAATGAAATTATTTTTTAGATGAAATGAAATTTTGTCTGCGTTGTAGGTCATTGGGTATTCGAAGTCAATAAGTTCATATCGACGAAGTACCTGAAGCCTCTTCAATACGTGGGTCCTCCCCTGGAGCGTGAGCGGCTACGTACTCACGTGCGCCGCTATAACCTGATCGTGGCATCCTACGACATCGTGAGGAAAGACATCGAATTCTTTAGCTCCATTAAATGGAACTATTGTGTGCTAGATGAAGGGCACGTCATCAAGAACGGCAAGACGAAAGCATTTAAGGCGATCAAGCAAATAATTGCAAATCATCGGCTCATTTTATCCGGTACACCTATACAAGTGAGTTAGTGTGCAAAACTTCACTCTAAAGCCTGTTTCATATACTATATATATGTCGAGGTTATATATAAGCCTTTTTTATTTTAGAATAATGTGCTAGAGCTGTGGTCGCTGTTCGACTTCTTGATGCCCGGCCTACTGGGCACGTCTCGGCAGTTTACGGCGCGTTACTCGCGACCTATTCTACAGGCGCGTGATCCAAAGGCGGCACCGCACCATTTACAGGCCGGCGCACTCGCTTGCGAGCAACTGCACAGACAGGTAACGGCGGCTTCCTTAGGGTGTTTTTATAGTTAATAAATTAAATTGATTTGGTTTATTTGTCATGTTTTTCATTTTATATAATAAATTCGTATTAT
>JAOSYY010000010.1:10844505-10902225 GCA_025727935.1 Hebomoia glaucippe
AACATGAATGCATAAAAATAAAATTGAATGATTACTAGTAAGTAGTAATCATCATTGATAAGGAAACTCCAGTTTGTGAAACATACAGTTGTAAATAACACAGAAATAATGTGTTAATGATGTATTGTAATGTACTGACCGTGCGGCTCGACGGTGTCGTTCAGCCGAGGAGGCACGTCGTTCGCCCTCCGCAATCCATAGCAAGATGCGGGGTTCGCTGGCTGCACTTAACCCACTTGTGCCACCTTCGCTCACTACCGACACGCCGCTGTCTGTCAGTTCCGTTACCGTCTTCTTAGAAAACGATCTGAAACATATCAAGTATCCTATAAATACTGATGAGTTTGAGCAGGGATAGTCATTCAGGCCAGATTTTTGGTCTCCAGAGTTAATTTTTATAACATTCAAATATAACTAACCTGCGTGTAGCGAGATGAGGTTCGTCGTAATGACCTGAGTCTGCGGAGAGGCAGGAAGGCGCCCGACGCGTGTGCCGCCGTGCTCGCCTTCCACCAGGCGGGGACGCACCCGGCGTACGCTCCGACCACACTCGTGACACGTGCTGATCTGTTGTTGTATTATAGTATATAATTTTTAAATGTACTAGTATTGTAAATATATATTTGTGGACGATGTTTTTACCTAGAATGTCCTGGTCGTTGTCATCGTCGGGCTGAAGCTTCTCTCTAATCGCGGCCGCCACCAACTGAGGCGGTAACACTTGTGACGATGTCTCCTCACCGTCGCCCTGTAAGTGTTGTGTGGTGAAAACTCAGTATTATGTTACACTATAGCATTTTTTGCATAGGCCACATCAAGATGATATAATTTATTTAATTAAACAACATCCTCACCTCGGCCAGTCGTCGTTCGAGTCTCTCCTTGTTCTCCCTGTCGCGGCGCACTCTCTCCAGCTTCTCAATGAGTAGAGGGGCGAACTCATCGGGCGGTAGCACGCGCAACTGCTCTGACTGCACGCGTTGCGTTCGGGGTATCATCTGTAAATATCAAGAATTGTCAAATTATTCTGTTAATTTGAGATTTGAAAATAGGATAGATAAAACCTTTTAAATGTTTATTTTTGTAACGAGTATTTTTTTAGTGATTGATATATAGCTAGCTCTGATATCCTGTCACAATCCAATTTATCATGTGACGGGTGTCAGGGGTCAGCTAGTGACGCTCACCATGGCAGTATCCTGCTCCTTGTTGATGACGGCTTGCCGGTCGAGCCCGTACAGCCGCTGTCGGTGCCGCGCTTCACGACTGTCACGAACGCCGCGCACCGACATTCCGTCACTGTAATGTCAAAGAATGTAATCACAATATGTCTATCGAGTACAAGTTGCAATTATGAGCAAAAATGATTTGAATTGTTGATAGAAAAATGATGAAAAATAAACTGGTGAACTATTTATTTACTTATTTTTATATATTTAAGTAGTTATGGGAAGTAGAAATAAGATACGATTGATTCTATATTAATTGTACATTTCTTCTCACAAATTAACAGAACAATCAAGAGAACACTTTAATAAATTCAGTATAATAATTTAAAAGATTCAACATTGACACAGATAAAAGATATGAATAGTATTGAATCATTAGACTTTCTTTTTGCATGACATTTATACATGTCAAAATTAGTTGATTGATCATGATTAGCATGTGTTTTGTTACTTTAAGAGTATTTAAGTATGCATTATATGATGCGATGCAGTTTGTATTTGGAGGAGCAAATGTAATGTGAAAAAGCAAAGGACACACGCAGGAGAACTCTGAAAAATAAAATCTAAATTAAAACCTACTCTACTTTCGCATGGGAATTCTACATTACTTACTTGTATCATGTGAGTTAAGATTTAATACGTCAGTTCTTCCACATATAAAAGGCAATCTATCGGCGTACAAGAAACCAAGATGCAGTATACCCAGATCCAACTGATTATCTGAACTTTTTCAAAGTGATTCATATTTAAAGGTGAAGAAACTAATATTCTACAGTTAATAAACTATTTTTGAGTGGAGCTAGAAGCACCATACCTTGACTTTCTATAAATGTAACTTGTCTCGTGGGTCGCAGACTATATCTATACTACTCACACACTGCTGCCGGAGAGCGAGACGGCGTCGCTGTCAGTGCGGCCGCTGCTGAGACTCGCCCGCTCAGAGTCCTGCCGCGAGGTGGGTGTGTACCCAGCGTACGACACATGAGCGCTGTACACTGAGCGCTTATTGCGGTGACTGTTACCACCACGACGGTACCACCGCGATCGATACGGGACGGGACGGGGTTTATAGGTTTTATTTGTGGTTTTGTTTGTCGTTCAATATTTGATATGCAGACATTAATGCAATTTCGATGATGTGAAAACATCGATTTTTAGTTCAGGTTCGTAGGAAAATTGAGGAATTTAGGATGAGTGGTAACAGTAGGTATGGTGCAGCGTTCGCGTATAACAGCGTCGTCGGGACGGCAAACATGCAGCGGGGGCAAACATGGGGGGCAAAACATACAAAATCAATAAAGCTGTCGGGAGAAAATAAAAAAAAAATTAGCATTAACAACATGCTTTGCTGGTGATTATATTTAAGGGTTTTGGATCAGAGAATACACTATCAGAAGCCAAATTGTTTAACAAACATAATGTATTAACAATATGGTTTGTAATTATGTTTTGAAAGATATTATGCATTCTCTAATCAAAGATATCACACGAATGCGATCAGCCAAATTTAATATGTATAACAATATCTTAAATTAAAATATAATTTTGACTCTAAATACATTAGGACCCTAGGTCTATATTGACGTGTGGCTAAGGCATATTTATTGACAAAGCGATTTTCGATACGTCTTTTGGTATATCGATCGGTGATGACAAACTATTAGTAAAATTTAGCACTACTATAGTCTTCAATAGAATTGGCTTAATACAAGACAAGTTTTTTATGCTGCAAACGAACAAAACGAGTTCTATTGAAAAGATGATCGATCAGTAAAGATGATAAAGCATGCTCTGGCTGGAAATTCTATTTGTAACTGACATTGATGTATAAATGTCATATTTTTAAGTAAATATATTTACGTCTGTACTTTATTACTTCGCCAGAACTCGTAGTGTAAGCTCCTTAAAGAGTTACGAGTCGTCTTATGTATTTTTTATTAATATTATTTCTCTTATAGGCTTCATGTTAGCCAGGACTTTTGAAAGGGCGATAACAGTATCAGCAATTTCAATGTCAGAACAGAATTTTCAGCCAGCGAGCGTAGTCATGCGAGCATCAAGTGTGTGCGTGTAATACTGACGGTGCGACGTCCGAATGAAGGCGGCGCGTCTGAGTAGCGAGCAACGCGTCGTGTGTAAGCCGCGCACCCGCACCCGCCAGCTCTTGTCCTTCGTGTAGCGTCGCCAGACCACATACAGACATCTGCACAATATTTACTTATATGACGAACTTCAAAAAGTTCAGGTTTAATGTCTGCAACGGTGACTATAACAGGCAACGATATTGAAACTATTATCCTGTACGAATATGCCAGAAAACACTGTTCACTTAGTTGTTCGTTAAAAAATCTGTAATACATGCCTGTGTTACAGATTTTTGCGTTTCTTTCATATATGAAATGATTCAGAGTTACTGAAATTGCTTAAAGGTTTATATATGTATGTATAGATCAAATATTTGTTCTATTAAGTTTGTAGACAGGAAGAAATAGTTAAATGTTGAAAAGTATGAAATATATACCTCACGGTGGTGAGGTGGCGAGGCGTCGGGCGAGGAGAGCGGTTGCGTAGCCGCGCTCACGTACGATACGTAGGCCTCAGAGCGCAGGAAAGCTTGGTACGTGGTCTCTGTTATTGCACGTGTCACCTGCACAGTACATGGACATAGTCGTCATAATGATCTCATGTAACAGAAAGAAGCGAAATATGATAGGAAGGTTAAAATCAAGCACCTCTTGCTCCATATCATCGAAGATGTTCTTCTCAATGTTTGCGCCATCTTTGAGCGACTGCTTCACCTGCGTCTTGAGGGCTTCGGGCATCGTTAGCTGAGACTTGCGGAGGAATCTGGCATAAAGAGGGCCAATTAGTTTAGTGAGACCTGGCCTCCTTAGAATGATAAATATAAAAACTTGTATAAAGATTTCCAGTTCTCTACATTACACTCACTTGTATATAGCGGAGACGACCTGGCGTATCTTGGAAGGCTCGGTCTCTTGGCGAAGGCCGTGCACCGCGAAGTAGAAGTTGAGCCGATCCACATGTAGCCCGCCCGCGCCACACACGAACTTGCGAAACAGCCGCACTCCTTCTGCGTCCTAACCGATCGAACCGTACATTGTTTTATTGCACTATAGTATATTCATAGCGAGTGATGTCATAGACTTTTAGATATCTGTGCAACTGGAAATACCTTGAATGTTAAGCCATGATAGGATGAACTGATAAATGTGCATACCTCAAGAAGGAAGTGCAGCGCACGGGCCCAGCGCACGTATGGTGGCGAGGCGGGGGAGCGCGCGCTGCTGCCTGACGAGCCTTCCGTCTCTTCGCGCCACCACATAGCGCCCGTCCTACATATACAACACAGATTGGATTTCTTTAGCGGCGTCATGAACAAAATAAGAAGAAGCCTTGACAGTAAACTTGCATATTACGGTTTGTACAAGATGGTATAAGTTCACAAAAGAATTTTCAATAACAAATTTATACAACTTCATACAATTATAATATTCCCAATTTCATAACGTTGTTAGCATTGCCATAAATAATGTATAAAATTAATTGATTCCATTATACAAAACAAAACTCACTTAGCGAGATGAGGCTGTGTGAACACATGTTTGGATTGAGATTTGATTTTCTCCTCCCCTGGTGCTGGCGGCAGCGACGACCGGTCTGCAAGCTTGTGCTCCCAACCTGCGTGAGAACATTGTTACAATTAGATAGAATACCAAAGAAGAATACAAATAGATATAACGTAATACAAGGTAGAAGAGGAATAAATCGATCACTACGATCGATATTAAAAGAGATTGTCAATGATACTTAGTCGTAGACTTTTAAATTTAGAAAATTTGCGTTGTAAAAATGTATCTATATTAATATTATTTCATTGTAAATCATCTAAATACATTATCTTAACGGTCATGACAGATCTTTAGCAGTACGCAAATATTTTAAGCATTATTTATCAATCTTAACAAATTTAAACACGAATTTCAATCGGTACACGACACCTTGACGTGGCCGGGTAATGTATTGTCTGAAGTCTACCTAAAGTATTATGAATGTTAAAATATTAAAAACTCAACGACCACTATCGCCCCGTTAAATTATAGAAATGTATAAGATATAACAATAATTTGCAAGTGTTGTTAGAGACTAGTGAAACGAAAAAGTTGTGTAGAATCTTAATCAACTTGAATGAAGATATAAAAATCTGCACTAGGGTAGTCCCCCCAGATTGGTTAATTATCCAATCGGACGTTTTTATTTTAATACATATTTGAGTGAACTTCCTTGTACTCCAATTTGACATACATGAAGTACCGCTAAGTATACCAAAAATATGTAGGGGTATTAACTCGGTATATAGAAAGGCTATTCGAACAGTTCAATGTGATACATATATGTATTGCTGTTACCTTGCGGGTGGCCGCCTCCAGGAGTGTGGCTCATGGCGCACAGGCCCTGCTCCCACCCGCGCGCTGCATGGCGAGACACCACCTGCACAATCATTAAAACAAAATTAATTACAAGTTACTTTTCAAATTAATAGTTTGAGTTTCTGTATTAGTACTCAAATTTAATTAAAATCATAAAGAATAGAAGTTCGCCTTTTTCAACGTCCTTATTGATTGCTACCACGGTATTCCTCTCGCCGTTACGAGATTACATTTAACAATTTATATTTTAAATACATTTTTCAAGAATGCCTAACATAGATTATATATATGAAATCAAAATGCATATACTTGGTATGCAATTCTTAATTAAAACAAAAAATAGAGTTTGCTCATAACTGAACAGATTTGATTATGTCTCAAAATAATAATAAGTCTTTACTGTTATATATATATATATATATTATAAAAATCTAATTAGGAAATTATGTATATGAGAAAATATGAATATACTAAATCTCATATTTGAATATTTTATTGCATACTGTTTTAAAGCTAACTATAATAAATAATATATTTCTTAACGAAATGTACAAATATTTAATCAAATATTATAATCCTCGCATTTGTAACACACCACATTCTAATAATTGTAATGTTCCTTTTCTTAACCAAAAAACTAATAATAACTATACTCTGAACTAATTCATAACATTATGGGTTATGATACAGTATAACATCACAAGTGAAAAAATTTGTAAGCGTCTCTTTTAAAAAAATCAATATGGTATACAATAGAGATCATGGCATTACATTTGATCTGGGTGTGTGTGAAAGAGATAGAATATAAAATTGAGGCAGCGGTGAGGAGTCAAGAGTCTCCATCATCGATCGGTCGGACAAAAATTTCATAACACCACTAATTCAAGAATAATACTACTTACACCACATTAACACACTATATTAAAGAACATTAATAGCTTTTGAATACCAACTAAACTATCAAATTTCATAAAATTTTGAATGTTAAAACCAGCTCCGTCAAAATACATTCTTTTTTTTTTAATTCAAAAACTCAATCCTCTCAAAATCAACTCCAATATCTTTGAGAAGGGATAATGCATAATAAGGTCCTGTCATAACAAATTATAATCATAACTTCACAGTTCAATAAACATGTTCATAAAAAATTACCAAAGCAACAAAAAAATATATAAAACCCTCACCATATTCATTGTACACACAAACAATACAGTGAACGTACTACACAGGTTAATAGAATTATTATGAAATTATTTGAGATGTTTTATTAATATTTCTTTTAATACGTTTGGAACGGCACAACTGCGCAATGCACTGACAAGCTCCAAGTGAAGCAAAGTGAGTCGGATGTTCTCCGAGTTACACAATGGGGTCTACCGAAGCCCGGACCCTTACCGTAGTTATGTTTATGATAGGGTTTATTAATATGAAATCAATATTTGAATATCTGTCTATAGCAATGTAACAATAGTCCCTATAAAAAATATTACTTTTAGAAATAATATGTTATGGTTTTAATATTCTTATTCATGTGTAGTATTGCTTACTAATAGAATGATTTAGGCTAGAAATATAGTTTCAATATTTATCACACATATTGACTGTAAAAAATAATCTAACAATGATTTTAGACAATAGGTTCAAAAACTCACATTTCAATGAAGTGATAAAGCGTCCATAATCGGTGAATAAGTCACATTTTCATTGAGGATGACGGGCATAAAACGGGAAACAAGTTGTAAACAAAGACAAAAAGTCATAAAATCATCGCCTACCGGTCTTCGACGTGTGGAATTTTTACTATAAGTCTCGGCCACGTTCAGACACTGGCAGCTTCAAATGAAAGCGCAGTCATTCAGTCCACTTTCGTAGTTTTAAACATTGAAATGTTCCGAAACCCGGAAGGGATGTTTATACGAAGTATAATGAGTGAAACATTATACGAAAATGAATACACTTACATATGAATAGTTCGTGTATGGATCGTTGGGTTCTAAAGGAGCAACAGAAGACAGGGTAAATCGAAAAGTTTCTAGGAAATAAATAATAAATTAGCTTGGTCTGCTACGGTTTTGTATACACGAGCGGGCAGCGACACGAGTTTGACATTTGATATCCGTCGAGGCGACGAGTTTGACACTTGTCAGTTACAAGTTAAAATAAGTGCCCTCTATCGATAGCTTATTAAATCACATGCAAAGTAGTCTGTATTCAAACCTCAGTAAGGAGCCGTTTGCATAGGTTTTGTATAATTATCGGTACAAGATGCCGTTTAAACAATTTTTACATTTTCAGGACAATCATTTAAGGAATAAAATAGTCGAATAACATTATTTAATAGACTTTACTGTGTATTAATATTTTAGTGGATATATATAATACTTATACATACAAATATAGCTTTTAGTATAATTTTCGTTAATATAATTAATACTAACTTTTTTTTTTATCGAAAAGAACCGAGCGTTACTTGTTCTAGTGTCTTTTATAACCAACCGGATCTCGTATCGAACGTAGCGCACTATTTATGTCTCTAGCTAGGAAGAAAAGTCTGCCCAGGAAGGACTAGCGGCCGTAGAAGGTAAAGGTAAAGGATCCGGTTGCGTGATATGCGAAGCGATGGTCTACAACCAGGTGAGGTGACGTCGGTTGTGTGTATGTCTGACACGCCAATCGGTCGCCGCCAGCTAAGTCCGTTTAATGGAATGTGCTCTGGGGCTCGAACGACTAACTTATTAGGAATCGACGCGGCTTTTTTTAAATAACAATTTAACGTTTCTTTAATGATGCAGGATTACGGTAGTCCCTAAATCGGTATTCTAATTGCAATAAGGTGCCACAAGACACAAGATTTGAATGAAATGACTGAGGCGCCTGTAGCATTTGGGGGACGAATGCGAACCTGGATTACGATGTGTTGCTTTAATTCCCAGGGACATTTTACTTCTTTCTTATATTAGTGGATAGGATCCAAGGGTCTATTTATGTAAGGAGATATAGCTTAATTCAGTGTAATGTATTTTTTATAGTTATAGGATTTTTTAAAATTTATCACGTAAATGTACCTGATTTTTTTTACCAGTTACTTAGTTGCCTCTGTAGGTGTCTAAGGGAGTTTTAATGGACTTAATATTTTGATACAATATTGTTACCGAGAAAGACATCTGAAAACGTGTGGGTAAATATTTTAGAGTTAAAAAATAAAAATAGAATATTGGAGACAATGTACATGTACATAGTTAAAGACATTGAAATTGAATTCCCAAAATGTAGTAGATATCAAAGGGTTTTGTTTGATTTGCGATAATGAAACGATTGTTTGTCGCCGTACGAGTGAACTGATAGATTTGATTACAAAGCGAGGACTTAATTAAAATACGTTTATTACATTCGGTACGCTTAAACAGAATATAATATTATATGATGCAAGATAATTATTATTTAAAATTTGTTACGAAGTTACATCTATTTAAACTATGTATATACTATGCTAAAAATTCTGACAAGACAAATTGTTTTAAATGCATTCATAATATTTTATGTTTCTCTCAAATCAAATAAATTTTGAATTTTATGAATCAAACTTTTAGAAAGTATGTGTTATAGACATCTTTACTTAAATCTCTGTAATACTATAAGTCTTGATGCTGTAGCTTTGTGATATGTATAATCAAAACAAAGCTAAACCCATGAAACTGACGAAAGAATTTTGTGGGTTCAAGTTTTTATCTGTGGCCTTAATTATTTTTCAAAAAAGTAGACTATGTTAAATCTTATAACGAAAAGACTAACAAGAAGGATTAATTGTGTTTCTGTTCCCTTTATAATTTAATAAGCGCTTAGAGAAACTTGATACATTGATGTTATATTTATAATTCAAATAGCAAAAACAAGTATATATTGATACTTGTACGTAAATAAAATATTAAAGATATATAAGAAACTTCAATTATATTTATTAGTATAGATAACGCTAAATAATTTATTTTAATTGTATTTTATTTAAATCACTATTATTAATCCTTTAATAACTTTACTAAGGCGAAATTCATAGCGTTTAATCGGTATGCATAACATATTTTTCTAAATTAAAAGATAATTGTAATGTAAATTAGAATTATTAAAGATTAACTCTACACTAAACCTCCTGCTTTCCTTTAATATATCTCCTGTTATTACACTAATTGAATTTCCAGAGGCGCATTATCCAGGCAGGTTCGGACATTCCTTTTAATACCTGTCGCGTGTCACTCACCCCCAAACCCCTCCACACACATCTCCACTCCTCTACCCCACGCGTTCAATCACTCGATTAAAATATCGATTGCTTTTCAATCATTGGCTTGCAATGAAATACTATTTCAATTTGCCATTCGGGCGCTGTTCGGTTTTATCGATAATTCGAATGGCGTTTGTTTCTAGGGTTCTGCGAGTACACATCGAGCGATGTATACGGCTGTGCAAAAGAAGGTATATGCAATGATGAGTGTCTGTATGTTATCTTTGAAAGAAAATAAAAAAAAACTATAATACTTAAAATATATTACTACACCAGCCGCTAATTGTTTAAGGAAGTTGTGTTACAGTAACAGAATAATTAATCGTAAATCTAGAGCTACGAGAGCAGTTCAGAGATCGGACCCTCACGAACAAGAGGGCACTTTGATCGATGCTCCTCCGAAATACCTCCACCTAATCAATCGTACGTAAGGCATTAAAGCCAATAGTTTCTGCGGGTAACTGTTTGTGGGCCGAGAAGTGAGGAGGGCGCGGGGCAGAGAGGGCGGCGGTACATCAAAGGCTGTGCGAGACAAAGCTCGAGGAGCCTTTTAACTTTATTTAGCGGAGTGGTAAGTTTAGCCGCTCGCGAATCGCTCAGGTTAAAGAGTAACACACTCACTTTGAGCTGGGGGCGGGAGCAGGGCTGCTATGTTTCAAATTGTTTTAAAATTTGTTTATTTGTTCACAAATAAAACAAATAGAAATTGAACTTATTCAATTTTAAATGGTAATTTTTTATCGATGTATGTGAAATAACAAATTTGTACCGTATTAAAAAATTAACATCAAAAAATTATCATACAGATATTCGCTAATCAGTTAATCCACGCTTACGGAGATCTTATTATATTAAGACCTTAATTAAACAGCAAAAAGCACGCCGAGTGTCACCCCTACGCGGAGGGTGGAAGTGGGCGGCGCGCGGCGCTTTGTCGGCGTCCTTTGAGCGCTGACACCGTAGCTTTGGACACTACTCAAGATGTAAAATTTTATTTGATGATTTAATTTCAAAACAAATAATAAAATGATGAACGTCCCTATTTAATTATTGTAGCGTTTTATAATGAGGCGGTGGAAATCTCTGTAGAGATACCAAAAATGATGATGAACAAATTATTACAAATATAGTTGAATAAACTAAAAGAACTCGCGGTCCACATCTGCTTCACTTCTTACTCCTACTCATTTCAGATACTTGTAACAGATGTAACGATATATAATTGGTAGTTATAACACCTCATCAAGATAAGACGAACAATACGGCCATTAAAATTTTGTTGAAGTAGTGAAATTTAATATTTTATAGTAGTCTCTGCTCTTTATCAGTGAATTGCTCCCATGGGAAGCCGAGTGAGTCGTCGGGTTAGTGATATTTTATTATACTCGTAAATATATGACAAGCTACTATGTTGTAATAATATTTATCTCTCTGTAGTAACATTTATAACAACATCGTAATGGTCTTAATCAGAAAAAGCTGTGCTACACGTTCCTATGAAAAATCTTCGTAGAGCATCTACGCCGTATACATGCACTATTGTATTATAGCATTTTTCTTTCAATGACGTATGGAAGCCTTAACAACATGATAAAAGACATACTGTAAGCACAGTAAACAATTAATTTATAATCAATTTTCCCTTCGGTAGATTTTAAAGACGATACCTAAGGGAAAGTAAGTACAGCGATACTTAAGCCAACGATGGCAATCGTGTAGTTACAGAGATTATTTACACTGCCTGCAGGTGTCGACCACGCATCTAATGTGGATTTTCTTCAAAGATTGTTATAGGGGTGTAACGCGCACCAATCTATAAATTACATTCATATAAGGTAAGGACGTACCTCAATGGCAGTAATACTCGTTCCGACTTCAGTGTATTAATGTTCTAATTTATGAATCATTGAATAAATAAGGATACTAAGTGGCTGATTTATCGCCTACTACCCAGTAGGCTTCGTGTTTATTTATAATAACAAATATATGGATATATCATAGTCATACAGCCGTTTTGTATCCATTCAAATATATAAAGTTATGATGACCGAACGTATATTTCAGTGTGGTGTTTCGTTCCGGCGCGTAACCCTACAGCACCGGGTATAAATGTTGATCACAAAGCTTTGTGGGCGAGTCAACCCTGTGCGGGGTGGTTCGGGCCGCTAATGTCGGGCGGCGGCGCGCTTTGTCGGCGTCCTTTGAGCGCTGATACGGAGCTTTGGACAATACCGCCCGTACGTGTCGCGATATCGGGTACGACCGTGCATCGGACCGACGCGGACGCGAGCAGAATACCTCTTACAAGCCAACAATCTATATAAATATGTAATATTGACTCCAGAACTTTATTTTATCCGCCAACAATAGTTTAATTACAATCTGACCTGAACCTATAAAATAAATATAAAGTTATTGCGTGTAATATCACAATTGCACCTTTTTTTAAATATATACGAATCTATAAAGCGTACGCATAACAACATCAATTATTATGACTTTTGTCAACCTGTTACTTCCGGATAAAATCAGAAACGGCAATACCGATTTTGACGGGGCTTTTATTAGTAGTTAGTTAATATTATAAAGAAATACTTTTTTTTTCTTCATTATCTATACATAAAATCACCGTAAGTGAAATGACGGAACATTGCTATATTAAACTAGCTTCTGCAAGCGGCTTCGCTCGCGTTTATTTCGATTTTGACACCTTGGATAAAATTTTATTGGACTTAAAGGATCCCTTATTTTTTTTGAAAATATTCTCACTCTACGCCTATAGCTTTCCTCGATAAATGTACTATCAACACTGAAAGAATTTTTCAATTCGGACCAGCGGTTCCTGAGATTAGCGGGTTCAATCAAACAGTCTTCAGCTTTATAATATTAGTATAGATAAGAGTTCGTTAAAACATATAAATAAATAACTTAAACCATAAAATTTAGAATACCTAGCCATGTAGTTAGGTACCCAACGATATATTAAATGTATGTATTGTAGTAATCCAGTATAATCGAAGGTTTTGTTTCGATAATCCGAGTCAGGATATAATTATAAAAATATTGTTTAGAGAGATTTAACGTTTCTATTTGCAAAAATAATATATTTAATATACACAATCCTTTATTAAATTTTTCAATAAAATATCTTCTGCAAGTAGACTCACAATTTTTCTTGTCAATATTGAATCGACTAGCAGACATACGGACACTTGTTAAAAAGAAGAAACACTTGCATGCTATGGTGCATTAATAACTTCATTATCAAAAACCAATATGTAATGATGAAGGTGAAATAAGCTTGGAAGTAATTTCGGCTATTAAACGTGGCGCGGTCATTAGCGAGGCCGCACAAAGGGCGCGCGTCCTTTGACGAATTAGCATCACTGACATAACCTCTGTCGAGTGCCGTAGCTGGCTTTGAACAGAATTATTATAAAGCTTGACGTCATTCGTACTACATTTTCATGATTCCGTACATCCTGCACACAACACCTTGGTAGTTAAAAAACACTCCTTACCTCATTTATCGATTCATTTAACATATTTTTTTTCTAAATGCATATAAAAGTATATACGGTACTTTTAGAAGAAACAATGTACGAAATTTTTGTTTGTCTATCCCAGCTAATCTCAAAAACGGCCTGACCGGTTTTAACGAGACAGGCATATAACTGAATAGAAGAAACTTTTATTCCATCATCGCCATCATACATGTATAAAATGAATTATTATCACAAGGTACTGCTAACATTAAATTTTAATGCCTAGACATTAATAAAAACTAAAAAAATAACATAATATCGATACCACGGTTAGAAGTGTGTTAAAATTTATAACCATGATTTGTTTTAATTATTTATTAGTTAAAGGTGTAGTTAATAACTGTGGAACTATGAAAATACCATTGGTGTGTCCATCTACTTATACTTTGCTTTCAGCTTTGTAAATTAGCAAATATACAGTAATAAAAAGTACATGCTATACCCGAGATGGTACATTATCATGATATTAAATTAACAGTACATATATTAAAAACAGACAGAGTTATGAACATTAATATGTATAATTCCAGTTCTAGATTCGCATGATCTGTGGTTTTAAACTTAAAGGAATATGACGGCTACAGGACAAATACTTTCAGCCGGATATTTCATTAAAACTCCACTCTAATAGAATTAAAATAGACCAATAAAAACTTTATCTATAACAGAAGAGATAAATTGCCAAAGCTCGGAACGCCGCACTGATTACCAAGTCCACACAAAGAACTTTGAACCTTTGACGAATTAGCATTCAAAATAAAACTATTGTAGGGGGAGCAAAAGCGAATTGAAACAGACGCATTAGAGATCAGGTCAAGATGTAGAATTAGAAAATCACCTGACTTGTTAACGCAAGTGACTTTGAAGAAGTCTTATATGGAAGATCATACTAATTATAGATGGTGGAATAGTAAAGAGTGGTTTCACGCGCGATAATTTTATGCATAATACTAGCTTTTTCTAGAGGCTTAGCTCTCGTTCATATCGATTTTTTTACCCACTTCTAGTTGTCTATCATAACAGACCCACGTAAGCTGAACTTCATTCATTATGACTCGTCACGTAGATCTAAGACTAACCTACATAGGAATTTCCACTAAACGAATCTGTCCACATTTTCTTATCTCAATATAAATATTATTTCAAAATAAGGTTATAATATATTGTTGATTATCCTTTCAGCCAATGTATCTGGATATTTACTTTATATATTCTTTAAATGGCTATAACTTTTCTATTTCACACACTAAAAAACACTAAATGTTATGTGAAGCTTACTATAACACAATAGTGAAAACCGCAAACATAAACACACAGCAATTCTAAAAATCGCTGGTTTGGGTTCTATTACGTGAATAAAGACCCCAATCATAATCTTTCTCAAATATCTTCAATGTAAAGACGTCGACCGGTTATATTTTGATAGACAGAAGATATTTTAGTGTCAAAGAAACTTCGTAAATTCAAATATTTGTCAAGTGATAATAAAATTAAATTCATTTAAAGTGATCAAAACAACAACCTTTACTATTGTTCTAAAATTGTAAAATCTATGATATATAAATTCTGGCTTAAATTTATCCAGCCAATGCAGATATCAGCCAAAACAGACGAATAAAATATTAATAAATTTTGTTTAACTCTTATTATGAGTGCCGTATATAATTAGATACAAATGTAGAAAGATTGTGTTATTTTGTCCAGTTTTTGTTTAACACGCTTTTATTTGTTTCACTATTATTTGTAGCCGAAATACGTACAGTGCTTTACCGTTTACGAAACTTTTTCCTAATTAAGTGTTATTAAATTAAATCCACACGTTATACGAGCATGATAATTAATACTAAATCCTTTACATGAATCAAAAATAGAGTGGAGTCAAGAAGTGATCACATTATTGTATTTTAGGTCAAAGGCACAAATTATAATATGTCTAAATGACAGAAGCCATTAGCTCCTATGTAGCGGCAGCCTTAGATAATATTCAAGTTTGTTTGACAAGCTCTCCGCCTCAAAGGGAATATTAACCAACATAATGATATGTGTACTCGCCCTGTCAACAGATGGTCAAAAGCCTCATACACGCGCATACAATGAAATACAGTTACATTATTTGCATGAAACCAGTACAAATATAAATATTATAAATCGTCAAATAGGAGAACTACACATAATAGTATTTCATAAAGGTTGAAATGTGATCACAGTTTGTGTTTTTTAATCGAAATTTAATTTGAATAGTGTTATAGCCTTCATCAAAATAAATAATGTTTTCTCTTCTTATCGTAGGATTGTTCATTAGACAAATTGAATTTAATATATCTTTGTCATGAACTTTAAATATTTTTAGTTCATTATTTAGTTAAGTGCACTGTTATATGATCATTATCTCATTTAACCCATTTGCATGCATGTAATTTCGTAGTTCAAAAACAGTTTCATGATTAAAGTTTTTCTATTAATACATAGATTCCTAACTAAATCGATTTTTAGGTCCTATTATATTTGCTTGCAATTTTAAGTTTATACACGTTCTTGTAAATCAGATTTCGATTGAGAAACATTGGCCAATCATTAAATTGACAATTTAAGTATCACTTAACGAAGCGTTTAATAGTAGAGTGAAATTGAATTTGACGATGATCAAAGAATCCGACTCTCAAAGGGAGAGATAATTTGAGTTCCTGTCCGCAGATCGGTGACCATCCGCTGCACGTAACTAATTACTTTCACTGACCAGTAATAGTTGTATACATGGAATATTAATGTGAAAAAACCTAATGACATTTTATAACCACGATCTTAAGAAGCGCATTATTTTTTTGTCAGACATCTAACTTTTACCAAAGTTTTCTAAATACACTTGTACGGAATAGAATTTGTTTTTAGATTAAGTACAAAATCTAGTTTGTTTTTTAGATTGTAGGATCGTTTTGGAAGCACAATTTAGAGGCTGTTAAGTTATCCTACTGATCTCTGATAGTGTTGTTGATGATGTGTATGTTGAACATGTTACGTAGCGGTACGTATTGTGGTTCTAACGATGATAACTGAATTTCATTTCAAGGCATAACAAAATTATGATAGGCATAATTGCGAGACTATTTTGTGTGGAGCGTGCGAGCTCAACTAATTAGAGCCGTTAATTACCCGTTAATGTTGTTTGTTAGCACTAATAATATCAACGACATGCTCCTTTCATATTCATATTGAGTGAAAACGATATGGGCTTTATGTGTTTTCATTGTTAAAATTTTCATAGAGTATTCAAAATAAGAACAATGTAAAAACACTCATAATTTCGCAGAATCGGTTGAATTTTATTTTTCTCGGAAACCTTATAGTAATGTACTATCGGAAGTAGCTTCCGCTTATTAAATATTTGTGTTGAGATCAAAGACAAAATTCAGTTTATCTTACTGAAATTCTTTGATCCATTCCGATTTAAATTTCCGAATTTTGTAGGAAACGTTGAAGCTTTTTTGATGTTTAACATATTGGTAAATTTCGTAAAGTTGATGACTCTTCTCTGCCTTATAGTGCTGTACGGCCTGTAAAATATTCATTTTTCACTAACCCTACCATCCAGTACCTCAGTACTTCCCCATTTTAAACGCAGTACCTACGATCAAACATCGCTCATGTTAGTGAAATTATTTATTTTCGGTAAAAATATAGCTTTGCAAAGATGACACGTATTATAATGAATTTGTTCAGTAAATCATTATATGAATACGAAATTTTATATAAAATAAAGTCTCGGAGAGAGCGCTACCTATTCTCACGGTAATAATGTAATTTGTATCGCATGTAAAGTATGTATAAATCATCTTTTTAGAACAACAGATATCAAAAGATGACTATGATTTTCATTTGATGGCACGTATTACCTCAGCTTATGACCAAGGCGTACCCTGGCGTGCTTTTTTGTACATTTTAAAATGTGAAATCCGCCTTCTGCTGAAGACCAAGCCGAGTTCGGCGTCCTTTCTAGGTGGTTTAGTCAGGTACATGCCTAAACTATCGCGTTCACCCTAAATTCACTTCGGTAAATACTATGTATGATGCCAACACTTTGTATCCTTTTTTCCATAAAACGCGAAATTTTCTCAAACCAACACTATCTTTGTGGAAATTAGAATGCCGGAACAGAACCCGGTAGTTTGGCGGCCACAGAGCTTTGCCCACATTCGTTTCCGAGTGCCCGATGTGTTCAAATAGTTTAGATAAATATACTTTTTTACGTAATCCATATTTTCGTCGGTCTACTGGATAACTCGTAAAAATGGAAATACTATCTCCTACATTTCGGAATAAAATTGTCAAGGCACGCGTAAAGTAGTTTCAAAATGAAAATATTCCACATCAACTGGTCATAGTAGGTATAAACCACCCATATATCTTGACCGATGCAATATTAAATTTTCACTGGATCCACTCCACTAGTCACGGGTTTAATATTTGCAAATATCTTTAAAATTCTCGAAATGGTTGTCATCTGAACTTTCGTAGATTTTTATAAATTGTCTATTTGTGTACACACATATCTAAGTATCAATTCTCTGTAAATTCAACTGAAGGTCTTATTAAACATATTAGTAGTAGTATAGTATTTCATTTCAACACGTTACAGAAACCATTTGTTGTGTTTATGTATTTGTGATTTTATATTTGTGTAGTTATAATTACGATTTCCATATCAATATAACCTTTATATGTATAGCTTCATTTTGAGAATTAAAAGTAAAATTGAATTCCAACGTTGAATTACAGTTTATTAGTTACTAATCACAACGTGTTAAAAACACATACAATTACTTTTGGCTCTGAAAGGAGGTTGTTACAAATGGTGGACTATTAAGGTTTCAAAAGCGAAAAACAAGTCAACCACGTGTCCAGGCACTCCAAGAAATGGTGAAGGCAAGAAACGTGCCTTCAATTTAAGAAAAGTAAAATAAAATTCTCGAACAGAAGCCGACGAAATGGCCGCGTATACAATGGTGTGAACGTGTCACGTGTCGGCCAGTAGGGACTTGGGAAGGGTGGCCGAAGCTCCAGCTAGGGGTGTCCGTTGCAATATCGATAAATTATTATTTATCCTTACTCTCTTCGGTACATAGTTTAACAATTGGACATAAATTCTATCAAATTTATAAGTACACTATGATAATAGTTCATTTTTACATTAGTAAACACTTAATATGAACTAGAATATAATTGAATATAGACAATAGATTATACCATCGAAGCCGGGAAAGAACAATAAAAATAAAATACAGGGAAGAACGATAAGAAGAAACCGTTTAAATTACGTTTTAGTATTAAACCCCATTATTATGAGATTTAATTACTCAGCAAAAATCAATAAAGTATAATTAATATATATAGTAGTCGTAGCTTCATATAGTGAGACGAAAATATATTTGTGCGAATTAATGCACAACAGATGTCTGTTGTCTGAACGTGCCAACCCTATCCGAATGGACGTGAGAGGCGACTTGTCACGATGCTAATAGGCTACTAAACGTGAATAAAAGGTCGCATTCAATCCGTTATACCTTCGGGTATCAATTCATTATTTCTATACTAAGTATCGTGCTAGCCTAAACATTACGACAGAGTAGTGAATAACGTTTTGTGTATCTTGTAACTAATACTTAAAGTCTATTTTAATCAGCTTTCAATTCCTATTTTAGTTTGAAACCTTATATTTATATTAATTTGGAATGATAATGTCATAAGCATGTTACAACTGATATGACGCTGTCGAACCTAAAGTATGGTTTTTTAAATTAATTTAATAATATAATTGTGTTCAAAATGCTATACGAGATTTTCTTGCTTGTTATTTTGAGACTGAAAAAATTATCAATTTGTCAAAAGTAAAGGCGAGGTAAAAGTTAATTGAAATGAAACATTCCAAAATAAATTAAATTATAAACGCCGCACATTAAGTACCAGGAAAAAGAAAACGGACGTAAGCAAAAGTAATCACGAATTTACCAGAATGCGCAGTAAACTCAGCCGCGGGCAATCATTCAATCCGTCTTTGTTTTTTCAATTGCAAGCCTGATTAAACCTGTCGACTCGTCGCCAGGTAAAACAAATCGCAATCAGCCGTGGAATGGGATACGGGATCCCGCGGCCCCGGGCCCCGGTACAAATAGCATCCCGGCTTCATCTTGACGAACAATGACGTCTGCAAGAGACATTTGCATACAATGACCTGTCGCGAATCTCACAAAGAAAATTCGTTTTCTTATTTTTTTAAGGAGAGATGTTGCTGAATGAAACACTCACAGTTTTGGACTTGCTCTCGCTCACAATTTTTTGATTACTCGTAATTTACAGTTCCGAAATTATAAGTACTTGCTCTTTCACGTGCTTTGATGTTATCGCCACTGTCTCTTTAATGTTTTGCCGGCTCTTAAGTCTGCTCATCGCGTTCGTCTTCTGAATGAATCTCATTTATACGTTTTGCAGAATTATGTAGTTGAAAATAACATCTGAGTAATTAAAAAACTAAAATTAATATTTGTAATATACAATTATGCGGTGCTACTGTAGTTAAAAGAAATAATATAGTTGATGCCTGTTTGTTCCAATTACTCTCAAAAAGCCTAATCAATTTACGTGGAAATTGTACTGGAAGAAAACTTATAATATTAAGACAAGTCTTGTAGGAAATAATGATATTATACAGTAAGTATAAAATCCATGATAGTGTAAATAAAATCTAGATTGAATGAATAATTCTATAGTCAATATTATAATTTTCTGCAAGTTGTATGTAGATAATTAGCAACATAAGGTCACTTGTGACTCCAACGCCCTTTTATTAAAAGTTAGTGCTTTAACCTTCATACGGTTACTCCATAGGGCGTTCATATACCTCCTCTATTTCTATATATTAAATGTTTTTGGAACTATTGGGCACCACAGACCACGGCCTGTCAGGCTGTCGGGGAGCGCGCAATACTGTGCGGTAGAAATATATCAATTCCCCGTCAACTTTCAATAGCCCGAACATAGGCAGCTGTGGCAGCTATCGACGTCAATTTGAAAAAAGAATATTGAAATCTAAATGGATTTCAAGACGGATATAGACAATTATTTTTTTCTCAACAACCTGATACCAATGTATATTTAGTTATAAGAACTGTCAGTTTTATATATAAAAATATTAAATATTGCACAAGAGCAATTTTGCCACACATAGTACCTACTTTTAGGCCGGTAACGGAAGTTTGGGATGATCGATTTTGCAGACGTCTAGTACTTAAGAATTTACAATAAATATATGTTTTTTTAAAAGATACATTAGTTTAAAACCTTTGAAAATCTGAACTTATATTTAACACAAAAGCTAAATTTTTTTTATTGTTTTCTTATGCGATAGGAAGGCAAAAGAGCATACACTTCACCTATAGTCTATACTAAGCGATTCCTGTCGCCCATGGACACCTCCAAGTTCAATAGATCTAGAAAACGCATTGCTAACCTTAGGGCCTTAGCCATATTATATAATTTGTCATATTTTAGTGACGTGTTGTTGCCGGCCTTATTTATTTTTATTTTAAATATCCGGAAGAGAGATTAGTAAGGTTACACACAGTATGAATAACAATTATGAACTCTGTATAATTTTAAACGCTGTTACCAGAAACAGTAGAAGCTAACAACGCCAATAACGACAGTATAATTGCGACATCGGATAACGAGAGACAATAGAATAACGCTTGATTTGATTGTTTACATATTAACCGACGCCTCTGGACACTCGGCGGTATGGATGATTGGATTCGATGAATAAAAGATACCTCAATTTACGTAAGACGCGGACAATTATGCGTCTTCCAATTATACAAGCGACAACTCAATAAAACAACAAATTCAGAAATGAATACGTACAACTCGTCTACTCTTACATAAATAATTTTTAAAAAACAAGTTTAATAAGTATTAAAGACTGATTTTTTAAGCCTTGAACAGTTTATGATATAATCGACTGTTCTATAATGTAAATTTGATGACATTAAATGTAGTAATATAAATTGGACATTACAAATGTGTAATTATAAGCCTATTTGTAAGAATTTCAGGTAGTTAAGTTTTATTTTGGTATACCTGAAGCTGAAGAAGGCTTACGCTGTGTTGCGACGCTAAAACTTTAAAAGGGGGAAATAGGGGGTAAAAGTTTGTTCATACACCTTATCGTTTCTCCAATTTGGATATAAAAAAATATGCTTTTAACAGGGCTGTTTCTTTTAATCGCTATACATTTTTTGGTGAAATCGACTTTGAAAGTTCCATAATGTAAACGTTTAATATAACAAATAGATAAGTTACAGGTATTTACACATTTCTGAATGATTTAATAAATACATTAATTATAAGCTATGCATACAGACCAGTCGATTCATTTAACAATGTGACGAATGCAAATGACAAGCATTATACAGATTTTGAATACGCCCAGCGGGCGGTCCAGGGCTGGTGAGTCTGATGCCTCGCAAAACGTTTAAGTGCCCTATTTCTGACACGTTTAATATTTATAAACTCTCGTATTGAGTTTATGAAATGTGTTTTTTTTTAATAATAATATAATTAGATGCCCTTGATAGACAGTAAAGATCGAATAAAACGAACTAATAAACGTAGGCGCTGCATGCCCACTAATCATATACGAATAATAAACATGGTGCTTTTTTAATATTTCGAAACGTAATAAAATATGTTATCGAAATCTATATATATATATATATATATATATAATAAAAGAAAGTCGTGTTAGTTACACTACTTATAACTCAAGATCGACTAAACCGATTTGGCTGAAAATTGGTAGGGAGGTAGTTTAGGACCAGAAGAGGGACAAAGGATACTTTTTAACCCGTTCCTGTGGGAGTCGTTATAAAACATGGTACTACAAAACGCAAATGACATGGAATAATAAAACGTGACTGACAGCGAAACGTCTATGGTTGAAAATTTGACAATTATAAATATTGAAGTTGACCGGTTGATGTGTTCGTTTCGAGTTTTTATTAGGTTATTGTGATATTATCGTTGATTTAATTTATTATCCTTATAACAAAAATAACCTAATAACATCCAAAATCTGTTCATTTATTGCCTCTAAGGCGGAACTAAATTCGCCGGGTTAGCTAGTAGTTCATAAAACAAATTGTGAAAATAAATAAAGCACATGTCATCATCCTTGTGAATAATAAACAATAGCGATCATAAAAGCGAACCCTGTGGTAGCTCGACCGGTGCGCGCGCGAACAACCCCGCGCCTGGCACTGACATCTATGATGCTCTAGAATATCTCTAGAATAAGCTGTATGTAACATTCTTTATTTAAATATTGTACGAATGGTTATTTAAATCATATCCATGGAGCGGAGCATTAAGCACATACATTTATGTGTCTATTATGTATGTATGTATTCATAAATCTTGGCAGAGTTAATCATCCTTCTCTATTTTAACCGACCAATATACTATTGTTTTCATCTTATTACCCTGGCATTTGAACCCTATACGTTTTGTCCGAACCAGACATGCAGTCACATGACATTCTTTATAGTTTGTTGATGCAATGTCTTCGTATTAATTTTTATTTCGAACATTCCGGTATTTATACTGTCATATTATTTTATTTTAACTTCACGATAACAACACTGGAATTAAGTGGATTTATTACTTTAGAAGCAGGAATGGGAAAAACTTTATAAGAATATGCACGGAATACGATAGAGTTGATTTACGTACCGACTGCGGAGCAAAGTTCAAGGGTTATAAGCAGATCTCATTTGTAGCGTAGATCTGACGTAGAGGCAGAGCCATAATTTTATCACGGGATGTGAGTGCACAATTCTATAATATATATCGTTATATCTAAAAAGTCTTTCGTATCTTAATATCAGCATCGTGTACATAAAAGCATGGGCCTTGTTGTCGAAGAAAAACTGATAAAGATATATGGTAATAATATGGCAAGCTATTCTGATGTAAAATTAAGTTATTGGTAAACTTTTGATAGTCTTATTATCAATACAGAATACTTGTAAACTGCGAACACTGCGATTTCACCGCGTAGAAACAGTATCACAAGTAGTTTATTTTGATCGACTAATCATCAGCTTAAGAGTTTTCAATCTTTTATTTGTCCAATAAATTTGTCATATAAACCGAGACAATATGGTTTTCTAAAATAGATGGTAAAGTTACCTTTCTTGATTTCAAAAGAAGCATTTCCTATATAGAAAATGAAACATATTATGTAGTACAATAATAAGAAGGCTGAAAGTTATTATCTCGATATAAAAGCTTGTCCACGCGGCCCACTCAGCGGCACAATGATTTAATCTAGCCTTTGAAAGAACGTGGCATCATCTATTGTTAAAATGTAATTTCCCATTACGTTATATCATGCCTTTTAAGAGACCTAGGAGATGTTGGCCAGAACACCCATTAATATTGATTATTGTATTTTGAAGTAGCGAAAATAAGTAAATCCGTGTATCATAGAATGGTCATTAGACATTTAACTCGTCGCGACAGTCTGACCATAGTCAGAAACATCAATTCATAGTACATTGCTTACGAAACGGTAATCGCCTCCAAAGTATCGAATTGAATAATCAAATGAAAAAAACAATTTCATTTCTATTTAAAAATCCTTAGAGCTAAGTAAATTATACGACAATCTGCTTGTACCGGTGAGCACAGCTGCTCCTTACACAGATTGAAACTTTTCTCTCTTCTATAAATAAATTGAAGGTTATATACTTTCGCAGACAGAACACATTGAATGGCAGAGAATGAGCAAAAAAAACGCGAACGAGTGTACGGAAATAAAAAGTCTAAATGGAGCCTCATACAACCTGTAAGCATGAGAAAAACGTGATTTTCATAAATGCTTTCAGCCTATTCGCTAACAAAACGTGTAGTGTTTCAACTATTCACACAACTACACTTTCTATTAGCCAACGCACTTCTGGCGCGAACAAAGCGCGCTCTGCTGCAGCGCAGGACCAGAACTAGCGACTGCCGTTGCAATTACGGAGGACCACTTAAATTTCATTTCAAGAAAAGTAAACGAACAATTTTGGCCGCTAACAGGTCGCAATAACGGCACAATTTCCCCGCGAGCGTCGTGAAGGCGAGGCAATTCCGCGGCGGTCTGTCAGTCACTCGGCTTTCAGCTCTCCCTCGACCGGCATTATACCTCTAATGTCACTTAATTTGCAGTCTAGAGCCTCCTCAGGTGAATGCGGCTTACGAGAGCCGGTTTAATATAAAAATTCACTCGTTTTTTTTTTCTCTCGTGACGTGGGATTTAACGTTATACTGTTGCCTCTTTTGAGAGTAAACGCGTAGAAGTAATGGGATTATGAGATCGCTAGTTTTGGTTTTCGCTACGGAGGGTTTAAAGGGAAATTAAATTATATTATGAGGCTAAATTGCAATCAAAATTCACAGGCTTGGTGGCAAAGCGACTTATAAATAGTTCCAATGAATAAAAGCACAGTTATATTATTTAAATTGAATCGTTAGTCAACTACATAATTATTTTTAATTCAGTCTATATAAAATTTTGCATACCTTTTGAAAACGCACGAAGAAGCATGAGATTTGGCTTAAGTACAAGTTTATATAGATAAAAAATGTATGCATGGTAATAAATATATATATACACGTCAATATTTTATGATTGTTAATTTTACGATAAACAAACTTACTACTAATTATAATTCAATTATCTATCCTTAGCATATCCCAAATGTTAAACGTTTGTTCCTTCAATGAGACAGGACAGTGGCAGTACTAGTATAACATAAAAGATAAAAAAGGCACACCTGGTGAAGACCGGACCAGCCATTTATCGTTACAACATAAGTTGTTCTCACCGATGGACCAAAAACACTTGGCAATAATCCCTTATATTTTCTTGTGTAACATGAAGCTTAACCGTGTACGTTCTTAAGCCAAAAATAATAATGACGCTGGACTATGGTACAAGCCCGCGATATAAGCTGAACATTGAGGAAATTGTTGACAAAAGCTGTGTCGACAGTCATTAGAGCGGTAATCACGCCATAGTGGCCAACGTGAGGCGAGGTGACTCAGCAGATTAACGCGGAAGGAGCCAAATTGGAAAATCTTGACTTTCGCAGTCCCGCGCTTGTTTGTACGAGATTGTTTTATTTTAACCCGACAGTGTTGAAGGAACTATCATGATTTTAGCAGAGTTTTTTAAGTATTTGCAGTTTGCCTTTAACATTATTTTGACATGGAGCGTTCAATCAATGCGAGCGTTACATTAAATAAAATAGTATTATTGAACCAACGTACCTACCTAGTAGAAATATATCAGTATCCGTTATTAGTATTTTATAAAAACAATGTACGATATTCTAATACCTGTATTAACATTAAAAATCAGACGATAATGTAACAAAGAAATCTTTTAGTTATCGCCAAAAAAATATTTAAATTATGTTTACTCTAATTAAACCCAATTAGGGCATTCTGAGAACTCGTTACTAAAAAAAAATATGACTTCATTACCTTCAAGCTTCAGCTGAACGGTGCTGTATATGAGGAGAATAACATCCTGCGGAAGAAAAAAATACGTTAAAAAATCGCTTTTAAATTCCTTATTCGTAACCTCTCATTAGGTGAGAGGCTTCATCTGCAAATATTCAGCAAGTAACTATTTACAAGCTGCACTTTAGATTAAGAAATATATTTAAGTGAATAAAAAGAGAAGACAACGAAATTATTTTGTGACAGTTAACGCTAAGAACATAATTATGGCCTTAATACTACAATACAATGTATACATGTACATGGCTTTGAACATTTCTAGAGGTCAGATGAGATTGTATCATATATACTAATATTATAAAGCAGAAGAGTTTGTTTCTTTTTGCTTAATTGATTTTGTAACGATTCTCACTATCATTTCAATATATTTTCAGGGAAAATTAGCATGTAATGCATGGATAAACCAGATCTTCTCATAATAAAGGAAATTACTGCCCCTAGGTACACAGGTTGAAGTCATGACCATATATGTACATGTTTTAAGAAACATTTTATTAGTCCGGGTGACACGTGGATAGTTTATGAAATAAATTTAAATATAAAAGATGGCAAGTCGCAAGTAAATAGCAAACAAGTCGACAACAAGAGACACAATAAGCTAATGGGGATGATCTCAGCGTGTTTACACTGCTGTTCAGCGCAGGCGAGCCAGCTGCTTCAGCACTATGCATATAACGCTATTTCACTATACTGTTTCCCGTATTTGTTTTTCCTTTTTTTATTATGTCACGTTGTAACTGTCAGTTAGTCTGACGTAAGTTTATTCACTTTATAATTTCGTATCGACAATGTTATTTTTCATAGCATTATTTGACTAAATTCATGTCTAACAGTATAAATCTAATAAAAATTTAAATATCCAAACTAATTTTTTACATTTTGTTGATTTCTATTATCAAAATGTACAAGCCTAAGTATGTCAGCGATGGGGCTGCCGCTCTTAGTATTGTATGAGGTTCATAAGAAAAAACAATTGATATCAAAATAATAATGCGAAGTCGAAAAATATCGAATAGCATTTATATTTGCAACCAGCCCTTTATCATGCATCGAAGTAACTGAACTGGCGCCGGCGGGTCGAGTCACCGCGTGGGCAACGCTACCGCAAACCAAAGAGCCGCTCGAACTGCGGCATTCCTTCATAAACCGGTCGCGTCTCAATAGAAGCCGAACCAATCTTAACATATTGTACAGACAACCAAAATACAACCGTAACGACCGGAAATAGAGTAGACAAAGCTTTAAGTGATAAAAACAACGCTGGCAAGAGCGAGAGAATTGTAATCATAATGTCACGAGGACAAAAAGTTAATAAATGTGATGCAGAATATCAAATGCACGTCGCAGCTACGGCTATCATCAGATGGAAATCAGATTGATGAATATATAAGAAGAGTGCAATAAAAAAACGGGTTAGACGTTGCCGAAGTAGTAGATTTCGATTTAAGCGACATTAAGTGAGGATGTTACTTTTCCGTTATACAATGTTATTGTCGGAGTATTTTATGAAATAAAGGTCTTATACAACATTCACTTAGCCCTAAAACCATCATTAATTGTGTTGATTGATTAGAAACCAATCATCAATGATGATGTAAATGTATGTTAACGAAGCTTTTTATTAACGCTGACTTTATTTATCTATTTATCTGGTACGTCGTTTGCGTCGCCAATAAAGGTTATCTCCTAATCAAATACGCTACATTTTACGCTCTAAAATTATTTAAGATCTGGAAGCATACAGTAAACAAATAATGTTATAACTTCATTTATGAAGTAGGATACAATTATAAGTTATATGAGCCTACATAATCTTACGCTCAAGAGATTAAATAAGTTTGACCAACATTGGACCAGCGGAGTTCAAATAGGGTACCGGGTCCCTGACGTCATAAAGGACGCCGTAGGTAGAATGAAGCCGTTCCTGGAATCAGTCCGTTTCGTGAATCGCCTGCGCCGCTCACAATGCCTCTTGAATAGCCTACCTCTCCTAAATAACGAACACGATATGACGATCTCTGTTTTTATTTCACTTTAAGATATTTGGAGACTCAGTGTTTTTATATTTCAACCTTTCATTTGTTTCACTGTTATTTCAGTATTTTTTGAAATATTAATAATTATTTATATACAAAAATATTGCGTAAGCCTTTGAAAAATAGAGTATAAAATTGAAAGAGTATAAATTTAAATCTTAAAAATTAGAAAGCTGCAAATTTAAGAAATATTCATTGCTTTGTTTTAAATTGTCATATAAATAAATTAATATTTTAAATACAACGGCATATTTTTACTACGTATTTTTACTTTGTTTGAAGATAAAGAAACATGCTTAATCCCTAAGTGAAATCGATATTAGGGTTTTGAATTCCTTAGCGGTAAGATCGTTGATATAAACCTATAGCAGATATATATAATTATCCTAATTAAAATTATTTAGCATTTCTTAAAATGCATTTAGTTACAAGTGAAAGATTTGTTTTACATTTACAAACTAAGAATACTATATTGCTACGCTTGAAATATTTACGGGTTTCGTAAGAAAACGAAAGAAAGCCTTAAACATCATAAATGTAAATATCGTATGTGTTTTATTTTAATTAAAACATTAAATAAAAATATTTGCTTATTGATTTGAATTGTGTTTTTAATACCATGAATTTTATGGGGATAGTATTCAAATTTTATACAAAAATTTCAGAATTGCGATATATCTAAATTAAGATAAAATAACTTATAATTTAGTGAGGCTAACGCGTTTACAGGTTATTAATAAGACAAAAGAAAAATAATTAATTTCACTCGAATAGCCCAAATTGCTGTTTGTTGTAACTGGTAATTTGAAATTTAACTTTTAAGGCTTCAAAAGTTAGCAGAACATGAACAATCTTTTATTAATTACATTTATAAATACAATTTGTATTATTCTCTTTACGGCAATGGTTGAGAAATAATTCTGAATGTTAGAAAATATACTTTAGAAATCGAGGCGATCTTAGATTAGAAACATACAATATTAATACGAGTAAATGCTTCTATTTAGTTTGTTGTAGAGAAGTTGTGTAACGACAAAGTCCATCAATGTCGGGATCTAATTAAAGACATCGACATCGTGGGACACGGCCACATGATTAAAGTTTCCTTACAGTTAAGCCGTAAGTGTATATCAACCTCGCGGGACTCGGAACTCGATAGGACATTCCGTATTAATTAACTAAATAAGTCTGCCAAAGGCTCGAGAACGCTGGCGACTCCAAGTTGTCAGTCGCGTGTCAATAAGACAGCGGAGACACGGCGGATTTAAGTATGAGGCCGGGGGCGATGGGCGCCGCCACCCTGGTGTGTGGTTTCCTTTTGATGTCATCTTCGCGCAAACTTTGCTACGGATCGGCTTTGAGATAGAGAGACGGAGAGTGACTAATTTGGCCCAGCATTTGATCTCGGCAGCTCTCAGGCTCTGTCTCGCTCGCACACACCTCTTGCCGCCGCCGGGAAGCTCTTTGCAAAATTTCGCTTTGATCGCAAAGTTAAATTATATGGGAATTGAGCATTAAATGGATACACATGCGAGCTTACGCCCGAGCTCGCGGACTCGACGGCTGATATTGTCAGGCATAGGGCCCGGCGCCGAAGAGCGCTTCGCGATTACGTCGACTTAATAAATAATGAGCGAGGAGTCACTTTTAAAGTTATATATCTGTGAGAGCGACGCTCGTATTTAACTCCGCCTAATTTGCCGCGAGTACGCAGTACCTTTGAGAGGTTCGTTTTTACTAGTTTACGAAACAGATATTTGCGCCCGCCGTTCCCTTTGATACAGCACTTTGTGGAGCGTTTTACGCGAGTTTCTTTTGAGGCCATTCAGACGGTGAATAACGAAAGGCTGTCTTTGATAAACACGTGCGAGGACTCTTCAGTACTTATTAGGGGTCTCTCTTTGAAAGTGCTTCTTGTAAAATCTATTTGAAACGTTCAAACTGAAAGCGGCTCCGATGAAAGCTCCGCTAATTAAACTGTCACTGATAACTATAATTAAGAGAAAAAATTAAAATATCCTCTACTATAAATGCACTATCAACGCAATGAACATTCATTATTTATGTTGAAAGAATAATAAATGCGTTAAACAGAATGGAATAATGAGTGTTTCTTTGAAAATTAATATAGTAAAAGGCTTCCTCTTTATGTATTATGAATAGGCGTACGCGAATGTGAACAAGAGGAGCTATTAGTAGGTTATTAATGTTAGGTCACACACTCTCGAGACTCAAAGTCAAAGACGACTCCGCAAAGTGGCGCCTTTGTGAGAATGCCGCCTCGGGAACCGGGATCTTCTGAACGTCTCGGCTGCTCGCGACAAACTTTACCGATGTTTTGATAACGTGCACGACAAACAACAAACTTCAAGTAAAAAAATTACCTGTCGTAACACGATACCGTAAACGGGTTTCACTAAATTGAAATGTTTCAAGACGTAACTTAGATTCCATTTAGTAAATTAATTACATATATTAGATTAGATTCACAGTACGGCGACTTTCTGTTTATATAACCGTCGAGCTTTGATGTTGTATCTACAATTAATGTCAGTATACGATATTGCGTATTAGTGAGGTCGGCTATATCGATGATATAGATCAAAGGCCCAAGGTATACTTTGATGTTTCATTCTAAAAAGACTTTGACTGATGTCTTTGTCGTCAAAATTCGTGGTATATGTACATAATTTGTGTTTTTAATTTGAAAACTTGATTAAAGAAAATTTCATGAAAATTACGTCTTTGTTGATTTACACCGTACAAAAAGGATTTATTGTTCTATGATCATCTACGGGAAATATACAGCTTATTTTTTGAATATGTATATCTTATCTTGTATCAGAATATATCTTTAGTTTTCAGAACTCATAGCTCAGTATTATGATGTCGTTTAACATTGTTTACATATATAATTACATCGTAAAATCTCACTTCATTAAGTCTCTATTATTCACAAGTTTTTTCAGAATATTGTAAATACGCCTACGTTTGCAAATAAAACAATGTTATAATAAAATTTTGTATTTAACTAAATATTTTATTTCTGTGTTCTAGAGAAGAACACTGTAGTTCCAATAATACAACAAGCTCTAAAAATTACGAAAAGGAACCTAACTTAACCATGACTTTAGTTTTAAAACATTCGGGACAAAGGATCGCGTATAGAAGCAGACGGCTGTTGAAAAAGTAACAAGCACTTTTGAATAATAAAGTGGCTCATTGCGATATACACATTAGCCGCCGCGCTTTCATGAACCTTCACGTGTAACTCATAATATCTGTGATTTTATAAATGCGATAATATTTGCTTACATCTGCTTGCTTGTCTGTATGATCATATACCTTTATATTATATAGCCAAAATAGAAATTAAGAACATAATAATCGTGTCAATATACGTAATGAGACTAAATTCAACAAAAAGGATTGGTGCTTCAAAGCAAACGAATTGTTTAAACGTTTAAAAATGTGTAGGCTTCTGAAAACCTTCGTAACATTCAAATCTAAAATTAACCCAGTAGCTTTGACCAAAAAAATTAAGACAGCTTACGAACACTAAATTTAATTAGAAAACGAACGAACATAACAAATTGAAGAGGATAATCGCGACAAAGTAAAAGAGAAAACACAGTAAAGGGAACTGCGCATTGATATAAACGAAATTTAAATTAAGTACAAAGGGAAAGGAGATGAAAAAATCCTTTCATTGAAAGCTCTCATCCCCGGAGTCAGAGGGCCGACGGCGGCACATCAAAGACACCTCGTCGTCTCTAGCGTTATCTGGAAATTAGCGAGGCTCGGACTCAAAGACGCCTGCGCACCCTTTTAGCATTACGCTTTCAGGGGTTTTTTAATGCTACGGACAGTAACGCGATAATGTAGCTAATGACATATTTTATTCAAGCTGTAAAGCGGGTGCGCTTCAGAGCTTTAATGTGTCGGGATTATGCAGACGCGAGAACGCGATGATTTTTCATCTTTATTGCGATGTTATTAAATGTTCATTTAGTTTAAGGTAGACATTTGCTTTGTTTTTGTATAAGATACATAATACTTTTTGAATAATAAAATTTAAATATTATATAGTATTTCATTATATAATATATCAGCGACTTCTTCCAAGTTATAGAGCCATTACGCTAAAAGCATATCTTTATGGAAGGTTTTTTAAAATAATATCAGCATTGATGACCTTCTCGCTTGATTTGATAAGTGATAACGTAGTCTAGAGTGGAGTTCAGCAACGTAGAGCTTATTTACTTTTTATTTAGCCGAAATAAGTCCGGGATGCCGAAAAGTCTGACACCCCTAGATCACTCATTTCTGGCTACTCTTTTATATCAAGATGTCATATAAGTTACTGTAGCCACAATAAGTTTAATAGAAAATGGATTCCTACCAGTATACTACAAGTATAGCATCACGGGAAACTAAACGGTAAAAATATTCGAGTGAAATAAATAATTTTTAATATTTTAAATTTCTTAAATATAAAAGGATTTCATGTCTCGATGTTCGTTTATATTGTATTGTTGACAAAAGTTTTAAAAAAATGTATACCTGTGCTTTGCCGTCCAATATACGAGAGGAGGGTTCTTTTCCCATAAATGATTTTCAATATTATTAGGCGTTGAGCAACCTAAGCCTGTGCAAGTCGCCGTAATATACTTTGGAAGTCTATACTGATATAATAAAGCTGAGGGGGTTTTTTGTTTGGGTGAAGGCTGCAGTCCTAAGAATTACTGATTCAATTTATAAAATTATATAACGAGGAAGGCATTGGGAATTGTACTATCATAAAAAGAACCGGAGCATCACTGAGATATGTTCCACAAACAGTAAAACTTTATTCCTCTTCAGAGCTTTTGTTGTGTGCACTGCGTAAACTGATAAAGCTGCGGAATAATCAACTATGACGAAATTGTCTCTCGTAAAACCTTCTAAATAAGATCGCGACAGCACAGCTCTATTTTTTAAGTATCGCTTACTAATTTTCCTTTTTAAAGCAGACGAGGTTGCGCGGGTCAGCTAGTTTTTAGCATTAAGTATTGCGTAGAGAGTGGGTACAGCTAGGTCGGAGAGCTCCTTATTCCGGCTCGCTTTTATGTACACTTCAATATAATTCACGGTTTATGTTAATGCTTTCTTTGACGCACTAGTTTCACGAGAACAGTTATGAATACAGCTAATTTAGAAAGTTTTTAATTACAACTTCGATTAAGATAATAATTGTCCGTTGTTACTTTATTATGTATAGTTTAATAAAATATTTAAATGTTTTATTTACTTAAGTATAGTAGATAAGCAAATATTTTTTTTGAATTTACTAGACTCTATTTCTGCTTTTTTCAATTCCTCTTGTTACAAACGATAATAATGTGTAAATTAAAATCATTTGTTGGCACATATCTTGCAGTCATAAATACACGACGCGTTGAAGTCTTTTCTAAGGAAGCTAATCAAAGAGATACAATAACACCGCCAATCTTCAAAGTCATATTGAACTACACTCTTCATGAATAAAGTAATGCACGATAATTACAAACATTGCAGCAGTCATTTAAAATTAAACAAGGCAGACATTGTACAAACATCGATTCTTGTAACAATAACTTCACAGCAAGCAAACTAACATACAACAATAGGCCACAATACACTAGCCAAAACAAAAAGGGGCGATTCTAATGAACATTTGACACGAGGGCCCTACAGGCCCTAAAACAATGCCTCATACCGTCAATACCCTCGCAGTAAACTCGGCAAAAACTCTTCAAACAATTCGAAATTTAAAAGTTCAGATTTCAATACCTGCCACCGCGAGCTTATCTCCGTAAGCGTACAATCCAAATATTAATACAAATGCACTAAAACTCACTGTCACTTACTAAGCACAGATTATCTTTGTGAATATCGATTAACCATACGTTAATTATAACCGAGAAAAGTTTAGAATACTTATAGTGAAGTTCGTGTATCGGAAAATATTTTAAGTTATACCACGATAACGTCCACTTCTAAGCAAAGCTGAGAGCAAACTGTCAAGACAAGCACTGCTTAGAAGCATGCGCGCGAAGCACGTGGCCTTAAAAAGGGGCGGGGTTTGGCACATGCGTTGTCATCCATTGGTCAAATAATCTCTTTGATCGTCAGTCGACTAACTTCATCGGCCTCTGACTTAATCTCAATAGTAACGTTCAATTAAAACAGGTAATTTTATTACAAAAACGTGATTCTTATCACGGTTAGCAGTGCCAGATATACAGTAGGTTACAAGCTTTCAGATCTAATTGACAGTGAGAATGCAGTTTTGGCTATATTCAACCATTACATCATAGAACTTTATAATTTATTTCAGTTTCTTGATTTTCAAGCTGGTGCAGATCTTGGAAACATTTCCAAACTATCTAAAGATATTAATATTCATAAGAAGTTTGAAGACTATTCTACAATATGTTTGTTTACAGAAATTCCGTCAAACACAAAAGTAATGATACCAAAAAATTATGCATTAGTATGGCCTAAATTTTCAATAGTACAATATTGTATAACATTGAAACTAAAATGTAATATTGATAATATTTTACAATTTGGCAAGTAACAAAATTGCAGTATACAATAAATTATATTTCTAGCAAAGTTAGTAAGTACCTTAATAATTTACGAAGGTATAAATTAGTTTGGTGCTAATCTGATGTTAATGGGTAGGTGATGGGTGACATAACAAGGACGTTAATGAAAATAAACATTCAACAAGAATAAATATATTTTTATTAATTAAAAATAATAAGTACAGGCAGGTTACTTATTAAACTAGCATTTAGCTATAGATACTTTAGGCAGATAAATAATGAATATTATATGCGAAAATTAAAAGAAATTGTTGGAGTCAAAGTTATGGTCTAATTTTTACGTTACACGATAGATTTATTATTGTTTCACCATAGGTCGGTAGTATTTACGATTAATCATATGCAAATTTACAGACAAATATGGTATTTCATTAAAAGATTGAGAAGTTTATCATTGACAACACGGTTTTGATAACCGCCGGTTTAAAGTCAAAGGTCACCGATGTTCAAAAAAATATATTTCCTGGAGCTCAGAATAGATACAAAAACAGATTGTGAGGTTACTCACAAAAAATATTATCGTTATATGTCATAAAAATTAATTCAAGCAATAATCAGTATATCTATTTATTATAATTACTAGGCATCTTTATATTTGCCTCTATATGAATAAATATTTCTTGTACTCCTGTAAGTACATAGTGTTACGTAGTTATATGTTAGAAAATAACGAGTTTAACAAATATTAATCTGTTATGAGACCATCAGACAACTTGCACAATTCTACCAGGAGACCGAGATCAAGACTACTATCGAGAAAAGATGTACAAGACCAATTAACTAAGACTGAGTCCTTTTGTTCGTGCGAAGCGAAAGAAGTAAGTTAGCAGGTCTCCCGCAAGAGACCGCAGGTGTTTACTCGAAAACATAAAACCAAGTGAAGTTATAAGATGCCGCTCTGTCATAATACTATAAATGTTTGTACAAATAAAGTTTGACTTACGCAAAATGAAGCATTCCAGCACAATCGTCAGAAATAACAAAGAACGATCACTAGCTATTACCAATAAGCAATCAAATGTCTAACTCAGTTCCGAGAAAAAATCCTTATGCACATGAATATTTCAAAACCTCAAGTTTGTAGGTACGTTATGTAGCTTCTGAAACTTCGCGATAGCAGACAAATGGACGAACAGAGAGACCTCAAGACAATTTTGTACGTTACGTAAGTTACATTTGCTACTTAATAAGGAGCAAATATTAGTTATATTTCGATGTTAGCAATTTATTTAGGTCGAGTATGAAAGTGGCGGTCACTCAAAGGACAGAGCTTACACATTTTTTAGTCGCATCAAACAGTTGCACGTCTCTTTGATACATCAAAGACACTTTGTAAAAGCGTTTTCGCAATGAACACAGATTATATTACTGCAAATGCATATGTATAAGACAATACTTAGTTTTGACTTTTAAGTTTTATTAATTAAAACGATACATAACTAATTGTATTTTTGAAACCAAATCTGAATTGAGTTTAGGTAATTTTATGTCTATCTATTAATGCCGATATTATCGACACGCTTTTAATTAAAAAAAAAAACAGTCGAAAGGCTCATTAATTAAAATGAACTCTAATTATTATTAGAAAATTGTAAAAATTAAGCACTTTAATTTTTAATATATTCATTTAACAAGTAAGACTTTGGTAGAAAAATAAACTGATAATTTCACTGACAGCACTTCAGTCATTAAATCTAGTTTTATACAGCCAAAATTGGTATGCATAATATTTATTTGTTCTCGAAAAAGGTTTACATGTTATCCCCATAGATATTACTATTTTATGTGAAGCAAACAAAGTTGCGCGGGTTAGCTATAGTTAGTATATATTAATAAAATTAATTCGAAAAACGCAAATTACTTGCAACTCTGTCTGCATTCTGTCTTGCAGTGAATATCATAAACAAGATGGCTGATGAAACCTTCATCAAATGCGCTCAAGCTGAAACACAAATAGTAATGTAATATATGCGAATGTGGAAACAAGTTTCCCAATAAAGTATCGGTTGCATGCCGTATGAAATGATCACTGTTTACCGTCAGCTTATTGCTGCTTGCCGCGTCTCATAACCTCACCTCCGGACACACTGCTTACATTCAGATTCAGTCGCTTTTCGTTATATTATACAAGCTTTATTATATGTAATCGAGGTAATGAATTGTAAATAGCTCTATGGCTCAGATGTACTGTATTATGTAATGAGGATCGGGGTTTGGACTCTCGGAAAACTATAATTGAAGTACTAATTACGACAACTCTGTATAAGAAAAAATAAAAATTAGAAGTCTACACAAAATCTAAAAAGTTGGGAAAATATTAAAAACATTTGATGATATAAAAAATTAAAAATATTTATTGTACAATTCATTCTCAATATCCAAATCTATGTAACATTTTTACAGTTTGGACAGTAGTTTCTTTTGACAATGGAATATAGCTACAGGATTTCTAATAATTCATAGACGCAGGTCAAAAGATAAAATACCACACACAGCCTATTCATCTATGAACAGCAATTGCTATTATACGGAAATTCTGTGGTATCCACACCGTTATTTCTGCTGAAAATTGCGCGAGTATGTTTACGTCAGCGAGCACATATTTTGTATACAATAGTAAAAACAATTGCCCCAAAGTTCGCCTGTTTATCAAAACTCTCATAAAACCTAGTGCCAAAGTAAAGACGAATATGTGCCAGTGTTAAGATCCGCGAGATATCGGTCGGGCGCGCCGGCTTGTCTCGGGGCACGTTATTACTGACTGGCGCACGCACACACGCGCACGCCCCCACACACGTGTAATCTCAAAGGGTGAGCGCGCCGCCTCACAAAGCGTAAGTGCAACCACTAAAAGCCAATCCTAAGTTTTATTGATACACATTGTATTGCGACAAAGTCTCCTTTGGCGGCGGCCCGCCTCACCCCACGCGCCGCACAAAGACAATATCGCGACGTCAAAGGAGCCACGTCCCGCGCCCGTCGACCGCCCCGCGCCCCACCACGCCTCGAGGAAATGAAAAATTAAATTGTCAACACATTTAATATCAGCGAAAACGTGTACGTCGCCGTTGCCTTTGAACGCGCCCGCTCTGCGGCTCCGACTTTGCGTATTAAAATTTCAGTCGTAAAATTGAAATTATGTTTAAGTTTAATTAGACGTCGCGGTTCGAAGTTGCATTAGATCGGCGCTAATGAGAGCCGCGGCGAGCGCACGTCGCAGGTGAGGGGCGAGGTGGCTGCGGCGAGAGAGGGGAAGGGGGAGGAGGGCGCTTCACCCGCCGTTTGATCGGAGCCGCCGCTTTGACAATTATTAAAATTTGCCTCGTACCTCTCGGGACTCATCTTTTTCCGTCGCCTCGATTACGCGACGGGTTTGTCTCATTAGGGCTTTTGTATGGTATCGCGAGCTCCCCTTTGGCGCGCGCAGCGGGGCAGGGCGGTGCCGGTCCACCTGCACTTTTATTGTTCCCTCGACCTCGAATTTGCACGCTTCACTTTGAGCTATCTCTTTTTGAGATTAGCGAGCGCACTCTGTGCCCTCTGACCGCCGAGACGTTAACGCGTGCTCGGCTGCAGATGGAGAATTAATTCTTTTTACAATAAATCTGGGTGCGATATATAAACGGCGTTGTTATTGCTCTATCGCGATGTCCATCCGGACGGCTGTTTGCGTACTGCGACGCGCGACGACAGACAAACACTCCACGCCGTTTTATTACTCCGCTTCCCTTTGACGCACTATTATTATCGAGCATACGAGTGAAATTAAAACTTTGCACAGCGATTTGTCAAAGAGGGCTATTATTGGCGCCCAATGCGATGCCATAGTATGCTTATATCATCATCAAAGCGACGTCAAAACTATATCACTATTATCAAACTTAAATTACTTATATTATAATTTCTTTACAAAGTGCAGTGAAGCAAATTTTGGTCAAATCGTTAACGCCTGGAATAAGTTCCTTTCAATTTTGAAAAACGAAGTTCACTATTTAATGCGTGTTTCATTTTATATGATAAAAGATATATTTTCATCAACCACTAATAGTCGTCATACTATGTCTCGATTTGTTCCTAAATACATTCACATACAACATTGCTAAACCCATGCAGGCGGCGAGCCATCGGCAGTGCTGAGCGTTTGTTATGCAACAAATGTAAGTGCCATTAGTTGCTAAGCAAAGTGTTTGTGCTCAAAGGGGCCATAGCGATTCTAGTCGAGTTATCACAGGCTTCGTGTAATAAGAACAGTCTTCGTTTTTAAATAAAGCTTAGAACCTTGGCGGGAAACGGAGCTTAAATAAAGGCATGCATGTACTCCCTGTTTACGTTCGTTGGAAAGCAATAAAAATTTCTCATTTAGTTGAATAGTGGAAGAATATTAAATCTGCAAAAGGATATGTACGTCCCTTACTTATATAAGATCTATTTTAGTTATAGTAATAATAATAATCACTTTATAGATTTAATTTGTTGTTGAGTTTCGTAACTGTTGATCCTTCGTACATACTGCACATAGATGGTAACCAAGACTAATGTGACCTTAATTCCTTCAGCATTCAAATTTATAAGAAGATGCAGCTGTATAGGTTCTTGAAGATGATCTCGATGCGAAATTCATCTGGATAAGATGGATAGATTTAAATAATAATTTAGACGTGAATCTAATCTTTACGACTTTCTTTTTCCCTTTCTTTGTATTTAAAAGTTAAGTTAATTGCTAAATATTTGTATAAGTGATAAGTTATAAATTCATAATTATATCGGCCATGATATAGAGACTCGCAATGTAGATGTTACGTAACTCCAATGTTATAAATCGATAGGAGCTTAAATTTTCAGTAGCCCGTTATTTAGGAGGAGCGTGAGCATATTTTTCCATTCCAGCCTCGAGTGGCACTAGGCAGATGTTGCCGCGGAGTGAATGGAGAATGTGATAAATTCGGTTTGGCGCGGGCTCGCTTCGATGCCTCCGCAATCTACATAATGCATCCACGGAATAATATATACCGAATCGTATTCTTCACATTACGACGCTTTCAAGTTAAATTGCACGGAGAATTCAATCTTTATACAATTTCACTCAAATCTCGAAATGCCATTTTGTAACAACGTTTATTTAAATAATTTCATTTCTATTTTTACGTCGGTCGATGTAGATGATGGCAATTATTTTATTGTTTATTGTTTGCCGTTGAAATAATATCTCGGTTAAATTGACAAATGGAATTAACAAGCGCACGAATGAGATTTGGAAGCTAATAGAATCATGGCGGAAAATCGAAGCATATCTTCAAAGGTAACACAATATGCAGGTAATTTGCAGACACCGGGAGTGATCATATAAGAGGAATCCGACACTTCGGTCCTTACCTCACTTCATAGAAGCAAGTCAAAAGGCTCACTTAACCTTAGCGAAACTCAATAACTTTCGCTTTAAATAATAAATTTTCCTTTGAGGCGGATAGAACAACAGCGTCAGGGTTGACTCTAAAATGGGTAAGTATAATGTCACTTAATATAAATATTAATTAACAATTGATAGAAGTATTTTTTCGCAGTAACACTGTTTCTGCGAAAAAATACTTTAAATAAAAAAATACTTAAAAGCTGAAGTGCTATTCATATAAATTGTATAAGTACACGTTGATTTTTTTAACTAAAACTGTATAGAGAAAGGTTCAGCCACATTTATTTTTATGTTTTAGTTTTAAAATCTTCGTTATAATAATTAAAATTGATTCCGCGGTGCCAACCCTGCGCTCCGCGAAAATTGGTGATATCGGAGATCTAACAGAATCTCAATACAAAGCCATGATTGTGGAGCATAGACAAAAGACTCATCGCTTTTATTAATTTTCTTTTATTTGGTAGTCATCTTGAGTCATTGCAGTGCGAGAAAAGTAGGGCAAGGCAAGCTTCGCTTATAGATATTACAAGTGGACAGACTGATATCTAAAGCGTGCTGACGTATGATCAGACAACAAGAAACAATAACTAATAGAGTAGTACGAGAGCAGAAGGAAACCACGGTCCTATTTGGTACCAATAATTTTAACGCTTAGTTAAAAAATACTGCTATGGCTTACGGTAAAACTTCAATATCTACTCCAATCTCAATATTTTGTCAACACCAGGTTATCTTACTAGGATATTATGCTTTTGATTATTCCACAGTTACCTTGACACAGTCTACAATTCACAATCATGTTTACAACATAAGTGTGTTTAAGCAAAATGTAAACATCAGGCCTTAACTAAATCTATTTGAACAGCACTCGGGGAGCACGATGAAGCGGATGAGAGTTCACTAGTATAGTTCACTCCGGTTTGTTTATAATTGCTTTAATCGCCGTCATTCGCCTCTCGACTGAATTAACTTAATTGTATTGTCAACGGAGTGCGGTCCGCGCTCTACTCGTGGACCTCGCTTAATGTATCGAGCTGTTCAAAACTTCCCGTTACAGGACTTTAAATCTAGGATCATTTTAGGAAAATTGTGCAGAAACAAAGTTTTATACATTTATTAATAATATAAAAAGAGTGCTCCTTTGTGTAGCAACGTTAGTGAAGCCAGATTGATTCTTCATTTCATTATGCCTAAGGGACAAATATCTGAAAATAATGTTGGTAACAGATTGTTTGTTTACGGAAATATGAAAAGATAGTTATCTAACAATTACTATTCAGCTCTGAGGACCATACAACAGAACAATTAAGAGTTTCAATAATAATAGAGACGGCACTTAGATGACAACACATAAGCACTTGGCGTTAAGAGATAAAATTATCTTAAAAGACGTTTCGTCGTTGAAAAAAATAGCAAAATATAGAATCGAAATCTGCAATAGATTTAAGTAACAAAGATATGATTTTCCTATACTAAGCAACGATATTAAAATATCAAGCAGCCCAAGCATTAACAAGAGGTTCTATGATCTTGTAAAGTACTACTTGGAGACCAATCAGGCGCTTAAGATTATTATCATAAAATTTTCACACCGCCACCGCACTCTATAGTCTAGCTATTCTAGCTATGAAAAGATAAAGCCTTTCGAGGGTGACAGCTTCTGAGAAATGAAATATAAGTGTATATTTTAATAAAATTATTAACAAATGGAAAAATTCTTCATAACACTTCGCCAGGTGCCATGAGCATATACTACCTTGGCAGCTCTTCCATAGAATCAGTATTAGTTAAGAATTACCACTGAATACTTATTAATAAAACTTGTAGTAGTATAATAAAAAATTCTTATTTTATTCCTCGCTAGGTTTTGTCAGCGAATTCTTTCGCGTTCATGTCAATGTTGTCAACTGCTTCTGTCTATGATATTATTTTTGGTAACTTCAGTGAATCTATGATGTCTTTTACTGATTCATTATATGTAATGTAGAATAAGAGAAAATATATTTAAATGAGGAAAATACATTGAGTCTCTTCGAAAATAAGTTCTTATATACATACAGACGAAAAAGAGTTTTTGTGTTCTATCGGTTTTATCTAATCCAATGGTTTTCGCATAAGATTTATTGAATGTACAGACACGCGATTCTTAAAATACACATCTGTGGTCGTGTGCAACCGATGAAAGACCAGCCTATGCTGAACTCTATTCATTATGATTCATTATATAGATCTAAGGCCAACATACATTGGAATTTTTACTACACGAATGTGTCCACTTATCTCAATTAATTCTTAATATAAATATTTATTCAAAATAATTTTTAAAGCCATAATATATTATCGAACAACTTTCAGATAATATACCTCAACAGTTATTTTGTAAGGTTTATCTAACGATTATTCAACGCTATTATTTTAATGGCTATATTTATTTAATTTCTTAACAACCTATTGAAATGAAATAAACACTTAATGTTAAGTGAAGCTTACTGTGATATAATAATGAAAACCGCATTCAAATCAGTTCAGCCATTTCCGAGATTAACGCAAACATATACAGAAACATTTTCTAAATATCGTTGTTTTAGATTGTATTGTGTTGCTAAAGTCTGTCAATAATAGTTTTTCTCAAATATCTTTAGTGCACAGACATCGGCCAGTTAAATTTTTGTTATATTTTAGATTGTAGATTAGTAAAATTCATATAAAAACATAATTAATTTCACCTAGCGACACCTGACTAACCAATAATTTGCAATTAAATATTTGTATACTACGGGGCATTTTCGTGACATTGGTGAAGTAAGCAAGTTCTGTCTACACTTCAAAGAATTGGAAACATAGATGATACCTACATTCGATCACAACAACGGAACGCAGCGGTCTACGATCTACCTAATCCCATATCTCGGCAAACAGATCGCGTCAAAGAATACGAAAAGAAATCTGGTGATAGTCAACAATGGTACATTTCGCTTGGTGCAAGTTATAGGAGAACTTATCTTTATTATTTTAATATTGTTTAACATAGAAAACTATTTGCGTATTCTTAGACCAGTTCTACAAATTGATTGTTCCAGTCAAAAAGTATCTTTATAAATGCTTAATGATGGGATTTTTAAACATTCAGATGAAATTCTCAAAGTTAAAAAAAGATACTGTCTGCTAAGCTATTTATCGACTAAATAACTACAACGAATTATTGTTTAACTTAGGATGATGAGAAACACCGCTTGTATTTTATAATTACAATTAAATTTCATTAACTTTCATTTCATATTAATCTCTATGGCTTATAACTTGGGCGCGGCTGAAGTGCTTCCGGAGTCGCTTTGTAGCCGGCACCGCCGATAAATATTGTGGCGAGCTTTGACAACGACGACGCGATCGACATTATACTCGCGTACTTCCAGTGCGGATTTTGAATTATGCCTCCTCTAGTTTTTCGACTGTACTGACTTTACCCCACCGATTTAATGATCTCTAAAAGTTTCATAATACCCAGAAGCATTTACTTTAAATGATGTTTATTGAAAATACGTTAGGTATATTCAAATAAAAATATTAATTTACAGAAAAAAATTGCATTATAAGAAAATTTTCAAGTAGCAATAACCGTTTGCGTTACACAGCGTGGGCTTTTGTCATATAAAGGCACGTGTAAGCTAAAGGTTGGTTTCCACAAGAAGCTAAGAGGTGTGTACCTATATCTTATGCAGAGTCTTTAGCTTCTTTTCGTTTGATATGTGCTTTTTAGAAAAAGCAACTAAAAACTTTTACTAATATCTTTTGTCAGTATAAGAAAAAACAATAATGAGAATGTATCTACATTCTTAAAAGATAGATGCCGAGTACTAATCATTTTTTAGCAACTACATTATACTGAAGAGTTTATGTTAAACTGACGACACTATCGAAATAAGTCATATTGCCGAAATACAATAATTTGATATGATTTAGTTTAAAAAAATATTTGAAAACAATCACATGGGAAACGACCTTCTCATAGTTTTACTTCGACTAAGTCGCAAACGAAAGCTAGTGAACGGACGATATTGATTCGGGGCAAGTGTTGGTACAAAGAAAACCAACAAATATGTAAGCTCTGAGTGTATAGAGCAGTGCACAAACACCCACAATCGTTATGATCTCCACATGTCTGTCTTTGACACTAACTGCAGCCGGCAAAGTACAAGAGCTGCTTAATATTACTTTTCTTATCACTCGTATTTGTCTGTAAGATATGTAGTTTATTAAACTAAAATAGCTGAAGAGCGTACCGTTAAACAATATTGTGCGGCTTAATTGTAATATGCATGTATCACAGTGCTCTTTATTTTTTATTATACACCAGGTAAAGGGCCCTGGACTTTATAAGTACAGCCTTTGAGTTTATGGCATCGTAACTCTCAAACAAGTGAACAGATTTGAATTTATTCACTATTGTAAAAGCCAATTTCTTAAAGATTGCCATTAGTTATGCTTCAAGGAATATCTTAAAGACAAATATTTTAAATATTTAATCATATAAAGAAACCAAAGCAAAAGTCATAGCAACTCTGGACATTAGTTACTGATATAAATGTAAAAATGATAAACTAAATTTCTGTAAACAGGCAATATTGCTAGAAAATAAGATATTTTGTTTTAGAGATGTTAGGTTGTCTGTTCTGAGTATTATCAGTGACTCTAGTTTCATTCCACCCGCGGCACTGATTCGACTCGTGATTGTCTTTGACGAGACGAAATTTACATTCAAAAGTCTCTAGGTCAAGTCGCGCGCTCAGCGCTTACAATCATACTCTTGTCGATGCACAACGCGTGGCATTTACTTCTGTTTATTTAGGGAAGAATTTTTATTGTAAGATTGGGTTCTCCGCCTTACCTACTGTCTCTTAAATGGTAATTTTGAACTATATTTCAAATGATAGTAACCTGAACTGACAAAAATGTTTAGCTGACTGAAGTATAATTATCAAATAATGCAATCAGACTTCATTCGCAGTCTATAAACTTCGAAATACATACTTTAAACACAAAAAGAATTGACATCACCTCACCACATTTTAATGAATTTCATGGTTATAATTGGCATTATAGAAAAAAGAGAATTTTAGAAAAAATAACCTTTTCTATTTACATGCAACTTAGAGTACAATAACTATTTTAATATTTTTAAGCTGGCGTGTTGTCAGTACCGGAACCTAAACAATGTGTTAATGTTTTTATAATCTTTCTCTGCTGTAAGGTCCAGTGACTGGACACCATTTTACATTTCGTAGGCGAGACGGGATAAGAATACAGTTTCCCCCTGTTTTTCACTGTAACGTCAATTACAGCTAGGTGTTCGTCAAAGGCGCCAAAAGTAACCCCTTCAGCTTGAAGAGCGTCGTATACTCCATTTGTTCAACGACCCTGTGAACTCTATATTTTTATTGTCTAAACACCAGGACGGTGTGATAGACCCATTACACTTTGCATACGTGCTAAAGTGCGATTTCAATGACAGCGCCTACTCGTTCCTTAGGGTTGCCGAAATTTTATTTCTTCTAATCGCAAAATATTATTGGAATAGATTATTTCTGATATGTTCAATAAGTTTCCCATATTATTAAGCAATTTTAAAATTTGTATATTCTGTTAAAAAGATTACGTTATAGAATTCAAATTATATACATTGCGCATACCGAATGAGAACCAAATATGGCCTCAGGGTGCTTGGAGGGGATGCCTACTAAAATTGTACTAGTCAGTAGACTAGATAAAGTATAATGTAAGTAGTAACTTACATTATACTTTTAATAAAATAAATGTCAAACGTGACGTTCAGCCCTATTTGGGAAAGACCCCAGTAGCTTTGATCCTGACGAGAAACTTCACGCCTTTCGCGAGCTCTCATTGATCTTGCTTTGTTCATTCACAATTCTAGAGCGCTAGATATATGCCACGTAACAATATTATATTTCTACATACGCGGTGGCAGCCCTAAGTGGGTGCGGCGAGTCTCCAAGCGCCTTTGATCCCAACGAGACGCTTCACGCCTTTCGCGAGCCCTCATTGATATCGCTTTGTTCATTCATCGTTTGTATCGTGACAAATTAAGTATGATGAACTCATATTTTATTTTTGTTATTACAATTTTACAAAATATTAAAGGTAAGCTAAATAGAATAAAGCTTTTTCCTCCTCTTATCCCTATTAATAAAATAATAATTTATTTGTATAACGTAATTTTTAAAATTAACAAAAAATAAACGAAGAAGGTAGGGAATTTGCAACATTGTCTCAAATAATTATTAAAAGATGTATAAAAAATTATTTTTATTTACAAGTAATATAATATAGCAATATTCAACTATTCAATCCTGGCATTGTAATTGCCTCATATCAAGTATAATCTTTTGAATTTATTATTAATAGATAAAAATAGATACGATAATTACATATTTTGTTAAGATTGACCTAGGGGCAAATTCGAAATATATAAATTTGGAATATTAAGAGCTGAAAAGGTTTGTCATAATACATACATTTCTACCTCAATGTACAAATACCTAGCAATTTAATTTCCTTTATGGTATTAGTAATATCTACCTATATGTGAAGAGGACCAAAAATTGTTTGTGAACATCAAAAGTCTGTAAGCTTTTCTAAGGTTAAATGTTTGATTGGTTTACATTTTTATAGCTCGGTAAAAGATCAAAAAGGTATAGTTATCCCTTTAAATACTGAAATTTTATATTACAAACATTAAATACTAGATTATAACTATTTTAGCATGACATAATTTAAAAAGAATTCAACAAAACCACTCTCTTGACGAATCAAAATTGGAAAGCGGACGTCAAAAGCTTGAAGGCAAGGTGCGAACGTTTCTGGCGTGAAATTGTACAAATAAATAGCGGTAAAGATAACAAATTATGGGGAAATTGCTAATGATGAGCGGAGCGGGGCCGCGGGCGGTGCATTAAGCCGGCGGCAAACATCAAAGGACTCTTTGACCGCGCCGACTCCCACACCCCCCGTAAGCCAACGTTCACAGATACATTTCAATTTCGCCACTTCATTATGACTTCATTATATTTAGTATGGAGATTTCATTTGAGGACATGAAGTCTTTTATTAATGTTCTAGGAATTATTTGTGAAATTAAAAAAATATAAATATTTTTTAAGAATCAGGGAATTCTACTATCTTTATCTAAATAAGTTTACAAAAAAGCTTTTCTTGACATACTTCGTTAGACATGGACGAGGCTCTTACTGGCTGATGATAACCACAAGACATAATTCAGTAACCCAATGATCATTATCAAATAATTCGTTATTGTAACATTAGGAAAGTACTGTTACGATTTTTAACAAAATTTGATCTACATGAACAAACAAAAGGCAGCGATATCGTAAATGAGCCTTAACAACCATAAAGGCAATTAATCAATGGATTTACATTAGAGTGGCAATGCGCTACCGGGCCAGGCTTCAAAAGGTTTTTGAGACTATTATTTCGATAACTTTTTATATGTTGAACTCAAATTAAAAACAGTTTTAATGAGTAGATTTGTGTCTATTGTCAAAGGGTATTAATTTATTAACTGAGCTGTATAAAAATACGTTAAGTAATATTTGAGAATACGGAGAATAATCATTAGACAAACCAAACTTTATTTAATATTTTTTCCTGCCCTGATTAGTGTCTTATTAGAGATACATGTCGAAGGATTAAATAGATTAAGTCATTATGCGGAGAGTTGAATTGTACCTTACATTCACATAAACTATCTATTTAAGATTACATGTCCAATAACCAAGGTGTATACAGTATATTACATAACTTTAGAGCGCGACGCAGGTGGCACTGTATGGGCTCGTTAGGACTCTCCGACACCACGAGTAACGAGTAACGACGCCCTCAGCGGCGAGCCGCCGGCTGCTAGCTTCACAATATTTCATATATAACATTCGGTAACTAATACTGTACTCGAATTTAATTGAAGGATACTTCGTGCTTAGGGTGTACGAAATCTATTGTCAGACAGGTTGGACAGACATGCCACCAGAGAATACCGGACTGATATTTAAACGTGTTTTTGTTACACTTGTAATTATCTTTTAGGATTACAGTACAGGCCATGTTTAAATGCTATGCAGGTATAATCCATATTGCTGCGCGTCTATTGTGTAAACTAATAGACATGATAGATCAGGCGGAATTTGATCACACAACCCAACGATATAGTGCAAGTCGTTCGTCCGCGAAACCAACATACCCATCGTGCTATTATTAATTTATATCAGTAGTGTATGCAGATATTCCTAAAATATCAGTATAAATAAAACGATGTATAATTTTACAAGATGGCATCGAAGAATCCTTACATGCAGAATTTAGTCGAACTAACTGTTCTATGCAGATAACTTCGATTATACCAATTATGGTGATTTAAATCTATACCTATTATTAAATATCTATTGACTAACTTATCATATTTGATGGGAACTGTAGCAATTATTGTTTTACTGTACGGTAAGAAAGTAATTACCACACGCATTGTATATGTACCTAAAACCAGTTTAATTTAATATTCATAACATGAAAATGAAATAGGTTTCTAATAATAAACATCTGTTTTTGTAAATAAAACGTATATCGGATACGATGATGCTTGACGAAGGATATTTCAGCCATTGTAGAGACACATGTAAGAGGATACTCGTAGCACTTGATATTAAGACATGCAGATGCACATTTGTCTAACAATTGGTTATTTCGAATAATAGCAATATAGGCGGAATGCTCAGACCTACGCCTGGAGTACACTAGACGTCGTCAAAGGCGACTGTTTGCCCCTTTGTCTTACAGGCCAATTAGTACGGGCCGTTCATTTAATTCTATCGGTCGATTAGCAACGGCCCAGGTGGTTCCTAATTGTTGTAGCAATTCAGCTCAACTCGCAGCGACAGACGACATCGCCCATTGTTGCGACTGAATGCAATCAATTATTTCAATTCGTTTATTATTTCTGCGTGAAATGTGTGTGCACTCTGTTTACGGAGCTGACGGTAATTAGTCCCCTCGTATGTTGTGGACCACTAATTATTTTATATTATTTGCATTTGGTTTACAATTTCATGGTTTCTTATATTTTTTCAGAGAAATTTAGTCTTTTTCTAAAATATAAGCCTAAGTTGTGCTTATAATACACCGAGCAATAACAATACATTAAGTATGTAACTGCGGGGCCCGCTTCTCTTTAAATGTAACATATTTCACTAAAGAACTCCATGTATTGAAAATATTTACGAAGAATATAATATAAGGAAGAGAAAGACAAACAGCGCTTATTAAATATGGACACGTTTTCACTTGGAATAATAGAGAGTGCAATATATATATACAAGAACATAAGACGTTATATTTCAGCAGACCGCAAAGATACCTACGTAATTTCAAGATGGGATGGTGCAGTACAATTTCAATAAACGATGCAATATTACAAATCTTCGAAACGAAATCTAGAAATTGCGTTTAGTAATATTGGTGAAAGAAAAATACTTTTAAAATATTTTTAGTAACCGGCTAAAGCTTAGGGCCGCATTCTACGAAAACTTCCACAATTTTATTAGGCCTAAGCCGCAGCATGGTCGTTACCGGTGGTTAAGGGTATATTTGTAACCTTAATTCTATTACAGTGAGAGTTCAAAATTCAAAACACACAATTTGACATACGAAGATTTCAGGAGATGAATATAATTTTGACTCTAAATCAATAACGATTTAAGGTAAAAAATTGCTTGTACGAGTATGAGTTCTATGGCATATGTTACTGATGGCGAAGATATTGGCGAAACTTTGTATTTATCTTCCCAGAAAGAGTTGAAGATGAATCAATGAATGCCCGCATCCTACATAAGTTCGGTATTAGCGGATTAAATTGTCGTCGAAGTGTGTTTTATCAATATTGAAGTCTGTCATCAAAAATCTAAAGATCTTTTTACTATCACAATTCTTTGCAAATTTATCAAATATAACCAAAAAAAATTAAGTTTTTTTGAAATTTGGAACTACATTAGTGTTGTACCTTCTTAATTTTGATATACATTAACTAACTGTTCTCGTCATTCACATTTTATAATAACGATATAATTCTAAAAATAAAAGAGGTATGATTACGATAAACGCGATGTAGATACAACTCAAATATATACTAATAAATAAATTTACTATGTTGCTTAAAATGCGGTAATTTAATATTTCTGTCACCAGGGCGTAATGCTAGTGGAAGTCTTTATTAGGCATAGGAACACGAAGCCTTTGATTGCATAGCACCTAATCTCCACTTCTTATAATTCTCCTTTGTGCCGGGGCTGCAGCAGTAAGCTGCACTTGCGACAAAGGGACCGTGCTCTGTGATCGTCCCCTTTGCGATGCGACTCCTTTACCATTGTTCAAATGTCCTCGCCTAACAACTTATGCCATACGTATTTGAGATGCTTTTTTGTTACAAATAATTTCGAATACACAGAATATATAGCTAAGAAATTATTATATTACCCGTGTCTTCCCCATCCATACAAATAAAATTGAAAAATAGATTTTCTAATATGAAAATGATAGGATTTTATGCATATGAAAGAATTCATAACGCTTAAACTTGAAATTCAATATGTATATACTCGTAAGTTACATACATTACATTTTTAGTCTGTATATAAGTTTGTTGCGGAATTTTCAATATACTTGGACTGAGTTTGTTAAGAAAATAGTTACTGTTTTAGAAAGTAACCTAGGCTACTATTATTTTATTTTTATTATTATTTTTATCATCATATATACAAAACCCTGATCACCGCTAATACAGTGAGTGCGACTAAATAGTAATTAAAAAATCATCACGTAATCAACTTCAATGTTACGCGATAAAATGGGTGTACAAGTGTACATACATAAAAAATACATACAGTCGATCATAAAACCTCAATTTTATTCAAAACGGCTACAAAGTTATTCAATGCCTTTACGAATATTTACGCGGTTTATTATTTAATTATGACTGCCATCATGGGAGGAGCATTATCTTTCTCCCAGTCTCACCTCCGCTACATGTGTATACGTATTCATTGATGTGCGCTGTCAGTTTATCTATTTTTAATTAATGAGTTACTATTCCTTTTTATTTAAACTATGTCGACTATATTTTAAAATATATTCCAAAATTAAAATGTAGTAATTAGTACTCATTATTAATATGTAAATATAAGTAGGAGAAAAGTTCTATTTGTGTAATATAAGTGTCGCGATAGGGCGCTTACGCCGTTGCTCCCCGGGCGGGCGGTATTAGCGCACTGTCGCATCTTCAGAGGGCGGCGAGATCAAAGGATAGGTACACAGACCGCTCCCATTGATGTCGCGCACAAAGGGAATTGATTGTTGCAAACCTCTTTTTTTACAAAAAGATACCTTTAAAGAGGGATTGATCGCAAATCCCTCTCTTTGTTGAAAATATTCATTTGTTATTTTGTTTCTGAGGGCACGCTAGGTGTAATTATGTTTTCAAAATGATACTGTCTTGTTTTATGTGATTAACAATTTATAGCTGCTCTTCTAAATTTAATAAATGTGTATGTGTTGCACAAGTCTTGTTCTCGAACTTAAAGGCACAATACTTTACTTTGTTTTTATTATTATTATAGACAGCTTTTTCAACAAAATTCATATAGATAATATGGCAAAAATATACTGTGTTTTAATTGAAGATAAAGTATTTTTTTTTATAGTATATGATATTTTTCAATATTATATTTGTGGCATAAAGAGGGCCATCAAGGCGTACTTCATATTTTTAAGGACTGCCATACAATATAGTAAATCATGTTACCAAGTAACACTTACAGAATAGAAATTGAAAAATAAACTTGTTGAATTAGAACATTCCTAAGATATGATAAGGCTACAATTACTATAATAATAAAGTGAAGAACGAAACTTACATTACCTTCCAAAGCTTTCAAAACAAAAGGAACATTTGAAAGATATAACTCTTAATGATATAGACATTCCATTTAAATTTTTGCTCTAGAGGTGTTTAAATAATATATAATTTAAATGAAGTATTATCAGATAAAAGTTATGACATTCATTTATAGTCTGAAATATTTACTAGTCATACAATATAAAAACAACAACTAACCCCTTTATGACAAATAAAGTATAAAAATAACTAATTGACTAATAAGTCTTTTATATATTTGAGTTTTTTTTTTTTTATATATTTCAGTTGCAATCTAAGCAATACAATTAAAGCTAAAACGCCTGTGGTGTTATTCTTGTTAAATAGCCACATAAATAAAATACTGAAAATTCAATCCTTAGCATACTTGCTTGGTTTTGTGGTAAAAAGTAACAGACAAGTTAATTTTAAAATGTTTATATATTCACTGATCAAATATTATTTTTGAAGACCTTGAAAAGCAGTATGTTATATTGAAATCTTAGAAAGAAAATAAAAATTATGCTCCCTACTATAACTGTCCACTGTCAAAAACTAACTAACACCTAGCTCCATTAAAATATAGTAGATTGTTTATTTATATACCTATACCCAATAATATCAAACGAAAATGTAAGAACATGAAACTCAAAATTTTAATGATAATACAAAATCTGTAATAGTTTAATAACAAGAACTTTAAAATGCTATTATTTTTTACTATAGTCGACATAACCTTTTATCGTAGTGTTATTAAACTAACACGAAAACTTTGTATTTGTAATATGGAACTACACTTCAGCTAATTATTATCAGATTCTGCGTTAAAATAAGTCCTAAAACATAAAGTGTTAATTTTAGAAGTGGGAATCTTGAAATAAGCATCAGTTTCTTACCTCATTGACACCTGAATTTTCGAGTGACTTTTACAACTTTTCACACAAAACTTTTAACTTTCTGATAATAACTTTAACACTTTAATATATGCTTAAACTCGAAATAACTTAACATGTAGGCGATTCACTGTCAAACACACACGTTACAGTACCTTTAAACCGAAAACAAAAATTTTATTCAAAACGATTTGACGTAGCTTTCGCCATGGTGTTGAATGTTGACGCTCACGTACGCCACCTAATGGTGACATATGGAACGTTTTATTTTTTTAACTATTTGACAAGCTTTGGCTATGCCCAGTTGTCATTAGTAATACTACACTATTTATTTTAATTAATATAAATAATTAATTAAGATTGTAGAATATTTTTCAAAGGTGATATAATTTGCGTATGTTTATTTTATTTCTAAATTATATAGTATAACATAAATTTTACATATAACTGCCATCTATTGCAAATTTTGTTGGTTACATGATCCAACGTAGTGTGTTAAATTTCGTAAAGATTGCGTTATTCTCATAAAGAAGCTATTAACATACAAAGGTTACAATTCACAAATTGAAACCATTTCTATTTATATTTGACACTGAAATAGAATTTTACTTATTTTTTAGAGACATTATAACTTACAATAATGAACACCTAAAGTTGCTATTTTGATAATTTGCTTTGTATTGAATATGATTACTTTAAAATATATAATATTAAGGTTTTCTAAAGTGTATGTATATTTTACTTCGTATTTTCTTTCTAGTGTTAATATATTTTAATTTAATAATTTCTAAAATGTGACCCTGAAGGTTTACCATTAAAAACTGAAACTATCCTATACTAACTTACTTCTAAGCCGTCTAAGCCGGTTTTACTAGTGTTGCTAGTCAATTTCAACTGCACGATTTCCGTGGGTTTAAAATGTCTACCAAGCGTAAGTTTACAAAAAACACTGTAGCTCAGGAAAACATTATTTAAAGATTATAAGCAATTGAAATAACACAATCCTTTAATAAATTACAAATCTTTATTCACACAATATCATTAAAAAACCTTATCCTTATTCAGCATTTGGAATGTTATAATTAAAAAAATACAACCGATAATTAAATATACCACGTCCATATTTAAACATACCCACCATTTTCCAACTAAACCATTAAAAACTTGCACTCTGGGGCAAGGATTCTGACATTATAGATGTGTATACGCAATCATCATTTAATATTATATTAGTTGACCTGTCTGTTCCTTTGTCTCAATGCAATTAGGAAAATTATGTAACTTTAGTTTAAAAAACACCCACAAGCAACCTAAAGCACAACAAGTGTTCAACCACCAGTAGCTTCTTCTTAAGTAAATATTATTGCTGACGTATGTACAATTTTTACTATACAGAAGTGTAGATAGTAATCGATTTATAAACACTCAATAAATTCAAAATTGTTAAAGAGTAATTAAATTTTGCGAAGTATTTTCGATTATATTTAGTTTATTTCTTTTTATAACTAAACCAAAAATATCAAAATTGTATGATTATTAAGGAAACATTAAACAATTTTTATGAGCCTGTTGGATGGTCGCCTTGCGCTAAAATCGGTGGGTTGCGGGTGCAATTTCTGCTGTGTTTATATTTTCTTTTACAATATTTCTGAGCATTTTTTTCTAGCATTTAACAGGGATTTTAATTATATTTAAATTTTATTCAGGTCAGGTACCTCTGTCCATACCTATTACCTTTCCTTTACCGAATACTTAGAACAAAATTGAGTAGGTCAATAATACATTAACCAATAATTAATGTAATCATTTACTAAACCTATCACAAAGAGATACCTTTGTTCGTCCGTCGAAGAAAAAATAATAATTTAATAGAGAATTGCGTTATTTAGGAATAGGAAATGAAACGGAACTTGGTCAATTTCAAGTCATGCTGAGACGTGTGAAGATTCTACAATTTGCTGAGGATATCTGGTTCGTCTAGGGCCATGTTGGATAGGGCGAAGACGTTATTTGGATCAAGGGCGCGTTTGGAGGCGAGGAGTAAACGACGACCTGGCTCGCTCACCGTCTGCGTGTACCACTTCTTACGCAGCTTACCTACGCCGTGGTGATGAGATATCGATCCTGGAACACCAGTTACATTTTTTACTTTAACTCATAAAGAACGCTGAACACTTAAAATTGAATTAATAGATGCTAAATACTGGAAAAGTGACTTTTTTTTATTAACGACAGCCAGGTTTCACCACTAATCCGCGTTGAACTGATTTGAGTGTATTTATATTTTTAAGTTATCATCTTCCTATTTATCTTTTCGACAAGTATCGAACGGTTAACAGATTATAGGTTCAGAGATAACAATTTAATGTTATAAAAATTGATTCTTCTCTTTTTTAGCAACAAAAGAAGGTATAATCGTCTCTTTACAAATAAAAAAGAGGGAAGTGGTTAGTTTCTTATGAATACTTTTATCACCTCAGACAACAGTAATCTTAAAATTATTGAATATTGTAGATCCGCTGCAATTTGCGCAGTAGTTTAGGTAGCATTATAAATCAACTCTGCGTTTTATGTAAAATGTTATACAAGGAAGCTGTTTATTTTGATGGTTCAGTCTTCAACTTCTCTTTATTTCGTGAAGATTATGACTCGCCACTATACCCGATCCCTTAGTGAGATACAAAAGCACATATATCATCACTACGTGATCGAGCAACTGGCAACATCAGACGCAGGTCGCACGTACTCCAAATTATCCACGATTCTTCAAATTCAGTTTTAGATCACGGCAAATCATTTTTCTCTAACATAATATGAAAATAAATGTTGAGTTCCCATATTCTAATGAGGAATAGGGTCTGTCCAGCCAAATAACCAAAATAAAAAAAAATATTAACATTCAATCGATGCGCATGTATGTTAACTGAAGCTGGAATTAAACAAGGGGTGGTTTAGAAATGGGAAAGCTTTATTTTTTGAATATGTGCTCTAGTTTTCTATGTCATTATAAATGTGTACTAACAAACTACACGGTAAGAAAAATAAATCGAAATCGATTATTCTACTTGCCTTGAAAAAATATTTCCATATTTATAGAACATTGCTAAACAATGAACTTTAACTTGGATGCATTAATTAGGTGTTTTAATTGTTGATGTTTTTATTTAAATATGTCAAAATTTATTATCATGATTAACATGTGTTACGATGAGGTAACGCGTAAATCTTTTCTTTTTAAATACTTTATTAGGCGAGAGTGTCTATATAAATGTGGTTCGCACCCGTAAGTTTAGGTGTAGAGACAGATCGACTGAATGCCAAATGCATTCTTATAGTTTTTTAATATCTTATAAAAACTGTTTTTAAAAGAGCTAAAAAACTTGTTTCACTCTATTCATTAACCAAATTTTGTCTGTCATTCCTGTGTTTTAATATAAATATCATCAAGATAAGTCCCTACCGCATGATTTAACTACGAGTAGTCTTCATTCTCGATGTACACATATTACTGGGAACACAAAGGTGTAATACTAGAGACCAAAGGCTGGTTTATACAATTGTTTCTACCTTAAACCCCACAGAATATAAAGGACCACAAAACTTATATATCTAGGAATTATGCAATAATAATATATTAAACCTCCACAGGCGATGATTTCGTCTCTGGCAGCCTCTTCGATCTCCTCGAAAGTGCGCACCGGATCCTCAGAGCCCGCGCTCTTGAACCCGAAGTAGAAATATATACAGCATCCCGCGTCATATCTAAGGGAATATAGTGTTTTAGCAATAGAGCAGAGAAAGCCGTTTCTTATTATTGCCTAAAAAATAGACAGGAATTAAGAAAGACTTACGTCTGCGTGAGACGGCACGATATGAGATATCTGGTGATGTTCCTGTTGTGACACTCAATAGCCACGCGCCGTTTGGTGTTGCGGCACAATGCCAGTGTCCGCTCCCATGGCACCGAAGTTTCGAACGATTCCGCTACCACCTCGTATTCCAAGGCCAGATCCTAAATAAGCCTCACATTACTTTACCTGACGTTTGGCACACTCAGAATTATGAATTGGGCCAAAATAACTTACTCTAATGTAAGCTATAACGAATGTAAACGTATATCCAATTTCACCATTCGTTCCACCGGCGGGGATTCCTCCGAAACGTGCTGCAATTCTATTCAATTGAGTTTCCCTCTCCGTCACTTCGTTCGCATTACCCTCCATTAACAAAGTCACTACGCACAGCTTTAAGGGATCGAAGCCTCTAATCCTTGTAATATAGAACTTCTTCAGACCATCGAGTAACACTCCGCCCCACGATGATTCTATTTTGAGGGCGTGTCCGAATCTGAACTGAAAATTGTAAATTTTAAATAAATTGAGAGTCTTATAATATGTGCATTTGATATTAATATTTTAAATTCGGCCACTATATGTGTATTCTTCGTTACTAACCTGTTCGTTATCCATCAGTCGTATACTAGATGGTTGGAGCCTTTGCCGCGCGACTTCCCTCTCAAAATGGAAACCGCTCTCCCAGTCGGGAAACACAAGGGAACCATATCGGACTACAGGTGGTAATGGGCGGATTTTCAACGTAACCTGCCAATTTTATTTTAGAGAGATTTTAATACAAGATCGG
>JAOSYY010000010.1:10902325-10914901 GCA_025727935.1 Hebomoia glaucippe
AAAAGTATTTATTTAACAACTCCGAAACGCCTGATATTGTCTAATATTTAATTTAAAGTTCTCAGTATTTTATCAGACTAAAAGTCATGTTTTAGACTCATAAAACACTTTACCAGAATTTTATTTTCTAAATTAGAAGGAGTATATTTTCTTCACTTTAATGTTGGGGTGCATAAATAATGTCACCCATATGTCCAGTACTGTCACCAAAAATTGAAGTGAGGGGAAACGTTATTTAAAATACAATGGTCTTTAATAAATTAGCTGTAGGCTATAACTTATAATACATACTAAGCATAACTTTTCAATATTTATTTATAACTAAAACTGACTTTTTCTTAGAGCTAATTAATGACTTTTCAAAAAATAGGCTAACAAAATTACTCTTTTAAAAACTACAATAGATTATAAAAATATCATAAAAGGTAGCTTCAAAAGATCTTTCATTATAATATGTGCTAAATTTTATGAAAAATGTAAATTTAAATAGTTTTAATGACAATAAATGCTATTTAATTGCAAATTTCTGTAGAAATAAGTAATAACTATTAGCCATGATTAACTTGTTAAATTTTATACAGACCATATTATGATTCACACCATAGCGATTATGACATGAACAATAGAAACTTATCTAAAACAGTTAAGTAGTTCAAATCTAGAAAGATATTACAAGTACTCTATATACCAGCTACTTCACTAACCATTAGGCATACTAGCTTTGCTTCTTGTGAGCCATAAAAACAGATTTTTTTTTTTTTTTTTGGGGGACGTCGCGTTTTTAGCCCGGTGGCTATTAAAACTAACCGGATGTTTATTAAAACTAACCGGATGTTTGCATAAAAACAGTTTCACCCATGTTTATTTTATATATACATGATAATGATAATGATGAAATGTTGTATCCTATTTGTCTATGAAAGTTCCATCCAGATCCCCCAACCATTTCGGAGATTATTCCGAACAAATAGATTAAAATGCTGTAAATTATATTTCTCCTTTAAGTACTAGTAATATTTAAAATTTATTGGGGAAAATCAATTATTTTGATATTACAAATAAAATATTAAAACTTGAATTAAGTGAATTTCTAAAAATATATAAGCTATTTTTAATCACTTTAATGTTTTAAGTTTTTAGTTCTATAAAATTATGAATTCGATCTATATGAAAAACATGTAGATCTACATTAATAGCATTATCTCTTAAATCTATTCATACCTCTATAGTTGGCAGAGACAATTATAGAGTGTTGAAAACTCACCTATATATTTGCGATAAATTTGACTACCCACAGCACCATACCGACATTATGTCGCCATTTGCAATCGTAACAATATTTAAAGGTTATTGATTTAAAAAATGACCCAAAGAATTGTGGATGAAGAATGGGAAAAGAGACGTTGGTATTTGACACACAGTCTTTTCCAAAACTTGAATCGTAAGTACATTTTTATGAAGATCTAACCTTTATTCCTAAATAAAAGTTTTATTTTATTAAAATTTTCCTAAATAAAAGTTAAATTTTTAAGAAAAGTACGGGTATAATTTACGTATAACCGAAGCTTATTATTAATGACGCTTTTATCTAATTCCTACATTCGCCAACTCGATGCACGAACGTACTGATTTAAGAAAAAATTTAAAAAAATATATGTATGCATTTTTTCATAAAGTACCTTTCAGATAATTTCAGATTTTCAGAATTTTACAAATAGTTTAAACAATTTACGAAATTACCTTTGCATTTTAATATATTAAATTTATTTTTTTATATAACATTTATGTAGATATACAGGTGTGAATAATAAATTAACGATATCTAAACGTATATTTCAGCAATTATACCTGAGGCTCAATCAGAGGACGAAGCTTTCGACGATTTCATTCAAAATTTACCAGATTTGTTAGTTGAAATTGTTCCTCTAAGAAGAGTTGAAGATGACCCAGAAGAATCCTATGAAAACTTGGAGAAACACATTAAGTATCTTTTGAAACTTGATTCTAGTTTAAAAAGACGGAGTCTTTCGACTGATGGTGAATCCTTGCCATCTCGTGATTTGGAAGACGTTGCTAACGATAAAGGTACCTACATATTATTTTCTTTTAGTTACCGAGTGTTTGAAATTTTAAATTAAGCTAAATTATTTTTAAAATAAGAATTAAATTCGTTAACAGTTTTATTCTTAATATTTTAGATGCAAGTATCATTCACGAGACGAGGAGTGTCAACCAGAGTCCAGAAGCAATGAGGCGTTCCAATACCGCTTCGCCAAGATATAGTGAAGTGTTCCCTAACGTTGAACACTGTACCAATATATCACCGATCCTACTTTCCGCCCAAAGAGCCAGGTGTCTCACGTTCTCAGACATAAGTTCCTCACTGGAACAGGTGCCTTTGTCGATGATGCAGACCCAAAAACAATCGACACCGATACCACTGAGACCCTCATCATGTAACGCTAGACAGATTTCAGAAATCAGAAAATCCTTATCACCGAAGCGTACGATTACCCCAAAAACGTTATCACAAAAGAAACTAACATACTCAGAGCAATCGATACGTTCAGACAATTTAATAAGGAAGCGGTGTGGTGCTTTACGCAGAAGCCACATTTCTGATCTTTCAAATGACGCTCCAGTTCGTGAAATTTGTCATGGTTCTCCACAGCACCAAGTTTCTATTAAACCAACAACATTCGACAAGGCTATACAAACCAGTCCTTTTTATAATCGAGAAATTAAGTCTGTGCAAACCAGCCCCATCAATCAATCAAACAAATTTATTATGACCTGCCCTGATAATAATGCCAGGCAAATCGATTTCTGGAGTAATCTATTTATTGGAGAACCAGTGGTGTACGACATCGTACCTAAGGGCCACAACAATTGATTTTTTTTAACGCATATTTATCTGCAAGTTAGTGTGTTCTGTTGTGAGCTATATGTATCAGGAAATATTTTTTTGTATAATGTTAATAATAACATAGCCATAAGGCTAGCTATACCTCATGGTTTCACTTGCGTTGATTTGATAATTGTGAGGATGAAATAAGAGTAGCCTATGTTATGCACCATTACTATCTGCCCGTATAAGGGAAGTGCCGTTGTTTCGGAGATTCGCTGGAACAAACAGAGAGACCGATAGATACACAAAAATGAGTTAATTATGTTTTTTATGAGTACCGTACACAAGTTTAAATACACATTAAGAAAATGTATGACATGTTGATATTCTTTTGTTTTTTAAGACTTCGATTTTATTTATAAATAGTTTAAGAGTCAACAAAACTAAGTATTATCTTATTTTTTAAAAAGTTATATAAATGATTTTTTCAACTAATTTCCACCTGCAGGTTCTAAAAATCAAAAAACGAGTGTGATAATTCATTTTATTCGCTATTCCATTATCTTCGGATAAACTTGGTCATTATAACATATTTGTTTTAATAATTAGTTAATAGTTAATATATACATTATTGACAATTTAGCAATATTTATCGGTTACCACTTTCATGTAACTCGTCACGTATATTTAGATAAACTTCACATGTGAGTATGTATGTACGTGTGTGAGATGTATTAAATATTTTCAATGAATACGAAATGTAGCCTTTGGCTTAGATTTTAAATCATGAGAAGTATGATTTATTTCTGTATTATTATATTATCATGTTTATAAGTAAAGATTTATTTTAAAAAATTCAGAGGAATTTTTATTTTTACTTTTTTCCTTACTTTCGAACATGATTTAACACACTGAATATATATATAATCATTAAACTTTTAAAAAAACTTAAGATTTTAATTGTAATTATAAGGTAAAAGACGGCAATTAACATTAATGCCAAAACATTTGAGATTGATTTGTTTCATTTCACAATTAAAAATAAACAGAATTGTATTTTTTTCCACCCTAACTCACAAAATCTGGAATAAATCACAAATGATTAATTAAAGATCGAGGCCAACTGTAACGAGCAGCGATGGAACTGAAAGTCACATTTAAGTAATTTTATTTTTCTATAATTTTATAATTTTTAGTCACGGTTGCGTGCGCGAAATTTGACTATGACCCATAACATAATTGTGACACGGCTTGTCTTCACACAGGTGTAACGCCAGCCTTTTTTAAATCAGTTCAGGTATTTTGGTAACTATGGAGAGTTCCCTGTATGTGTATGTTTACACACATATTGCTTGCCATGGCCGTGCCGTGCCATTATTCTGAATTCTAAATTGAAACAATTTAGTACTTAGTAGATATTGTATTTAAGGCGATGTCAGACGTTGAAATTAAACAGATATATTTAAAAATAACAATTACATACATTAATAGATGCAAACGCGTATTTTAAATTCGTTTGAGTAGAGTTTTGTTTGACTTTAAAAGAACATTACTACATATGTGCTTGGATCTGCTAATGTACAATATAGGTTAGCTCATAGTACCCTTCTTTATTTTTATTCCCCTAAAGGTAAAACTACTAGCAATATCTCGTTAAGAAATAATTGCTAAACTGGTTTAATTTACATCTAAAACAAGAGAGATTATGTAATTATTTTAAAGTTTAAATCTCTTATATGTATTTTTATGTCAAAACTTTTATTTATATGGTTTACAGAATTCACACACAAAATTAAATACGTATAGAAATGTAGAAAATATACTTTACTACATAATATATTTTTTATATAACTGATTAAATATGGTAAATAATTAAAATGTAAGTATATCTTATATAATAAGTATGTTACAAATGTTAACTACCTATTAGCTTTGTGTTATGCTTTTAGTAACTTCACTTTAAATTGTCTCTAATTGATTAATATCTACATATAATTTTATCTTGAAACTTAACTGATACTTAAGTAGGTACTCCACAGAAACATATTTATATTTTATTTGTTACCCACACATATAACTGAAGTATTCGCCGCCAAATATTGTTATTGTACAAAATATATTTATTTCAAGTATTTGGAGACGAACAAACCAAAATCACACTAGATGTTTCTGAAAATTATGATCTTTCGACAAATTATTAAAAGTTTCAAATAAGAGATATGTCAGCGTTTAAAAAAATACAAATATAAATCTGTACAAAACTTTCAAAGTATACTTGTAAATTTGTAGTTGTAATTTGATCGACACGGTTTGTTATATAATATTAATTAAATAATCCATAAGGAGTTAATTGATATATAATTAAAAAATGAGAATTTCTCATAACCGCAAAATTATATTAATTAGAAATCCCTGCCATTAACTTATGGATATGGATGATTCAAATTACTTTGCTATAAAATGACAATATCAAATTGATTTCATCATTAAGAAAGAAGCACTTACAACGACAACATGAATAAACTACTATTGGTAAGTACATCATAATATACATTTTATTTATTTTAAAATTTATGTTGATCTTTGAAACATACTAAAAAAATTATTAAGATATATTAATATAGTCATTTTATATTTAGGCAACGACATTTGCAGTGGTATTCTTAGCATCAGCAAAAGGATTGCCCGTTGCAGATGGTCAAGGCAAAGACATAGTGTCAGGAGTGTTTATTCCAGCTGCCACCTTTAATCACCTTCAAAACTCTCAGAAAACCAATCTAAATACAAATGGTCAAGTGCCTTTACTTGAGCAGAGAAGCGCGAACGCAGCTACAAACCAAGCTAATGCACAATTGAGCACGAATACAAACAATAACCCCACAGGACAACAAACAACCCAGCAAAGTGTAATAGTAAACCAGCAACCAAATAATGGTAACAGCCAACAAGCAGTGATGGTCAACCAGCAACCAAATCAACAAGTTAACCAGCAAGTCAGCCAACCAACACAAGAAGCCTTTGTTAATCAGCCTGCTCAACAAACATTTATGAACCAACCTACTCAGCAAACAACTTTAGTTAGTCAACCCGGCCAGCAACAGGAAACTTTTATCAGCCAACCTCAACAAGAGACGTTTGTTACTCAACCGCTTCAACAGCCAACTTACGTTAACCAACAAGGCCAGCGAATTTTCTTAAGCCAGCCAAACCAAGCTGGTCAAACAGTACTAGTCGCTAGGCAACCTCAACAACAAACATTCTATATAACAACCAGTCCACAAAACCAACCTCAACAAATTATTATTCAGAGGACTAATCAACAACCCAATGTTGTCAGTCAAGCATCGAATCAGCCAACTATGATATTAACAACCCAACCTAATGGGCAGCAAATTTTAGTACAACAGCAACCTAATCAACCTCAACCCAATCAACAGCAGCAGACGGTGCTAGTAGCTCAGCAACCAAATCAACAATCTATATTAGTGCCCCAGCAAACTGGTCAACAGCAAATACTTGTTGGTCAGCAACCAAACCAACAGCAAATTATTGTTCAACCTGGTCAACAACAATGGCAACCAACACAACCACAAACAATACTCGTCTCTGGCCAGCCGAATCAACAAACTTTTCTTGTTCAACAACCTTCTCAACAAATTCAAACTGGTCCGCAAACGATCCTTGTCCAGCAACCTAGACAACAGGTGCAACCTAACCAACAAACGATTCTAGTCCAACAACCTGGTCAGCAGGTGCAACCTAATCAGCAGACTATTCTTGTTGAACAACCCACGCAACAAGTGCAACAGAATGGAAACCAAGGAAATGTAATCACTTTAGTCCCTAATCAAAGTACTAATCAAGTTTTAGTGCCTTTGCAACAGGGTTAAATACTTTTTATTAGATTTGTTGTTGAAAAATTACGTGAAACAACACAGAATCTTAGAAAATTTTATATTAGTGTAACAAGTCGTTTAATAATAAAAAAAAAAATTTGAAGAAAATGGTTTTTGTTAATTCATTCCGCTTTTAAAGATATACACTCATATCAATAATAACTTAGCAAATGGAATCTATATAATAACACATGGGCACTGTGATTTAAGTATTTTATATTTAAATTTTGACGAATAAATACCTATACACTTCCATGTTTTCCAATTATAACATTTATGCAGAATTAATTCAACTAAAGCGACGCCTAGCACAATTGAGTATTTTGTAAAATATTGTTTTCGCTTGATGAGCGCTATACATATATATCAACTCAATTTACTTATAAAACGTGTAATTGTTTCAGATTTTATGTAAAAAAAACAGTCAACACAAAAAAATATCTCTGAAGTAATAAAAATCTGAATTACTTTCCATCCAAAATCTTGATAACTATTTATTATCACTCCTGATTCTTTAAAATTTCTTTGTACCGATTAATTTTCATAATGGAAATAATTTCTGAAACAATTATAATTTTTTAAATTGAATTAAGTTGAAATGCTCAACATTATGCATTATATCACATTATGCATTTTGGTGTTTTAATTGGAAAATGGTATTTAAAAGTTCAAAAATATATTTCAAAATGTATGTTTTTTTTAAACGTATTCTGACTTTGACATCTACTGTCGGCTGTCAAAACCTAAGAAAATAAATTAATAAAATGGCGGAAACGATGGCTTGAGTTGATGTAATTCGTATCGATCAAATGTGAACGAATTTATTTGTTGTGAATGTCCAAGTAATAAATATTAGTGATGTCGTCCACAGAACCTTCACAAAATAAAACATGGGAGCTTTCGCTTTACGAATTGCATCGAACACCACAAGAAGTGATAACAGACGCTACAGAAATCGCAGTATCCCCGCGAAGTTTACACAGTGAGCTGATGTGTCCAATTTGCTTAGATATGCTCAAAAAAACAATGACTACAAAAGAATGCCTTCACAGATTCTGTTCAGATTGCATCATAACAGCCTTACGCTCCGGAAATAAAGAGTGCCCAACATGCCGAAAGAAATTAGTTTCTAAGCGGTCACTTAGACCCGATCCAAACTTTGATTTACTAATATCAAAAATCTATCCAAGTAGAGATGAATACGAAGCCCACCAGGAACGTGTATTGGCAAAAATTAATATGTCACATTCTCAAGCTTCTTTAGTTAACTCAATCACGGAGGGAATAAAATTGCAATCTCAAAATAGGCCTCAAAGATCTAGAAAGAACCAAGAGGAGAACAGTAGCAGTAATGTACCAATTGCGAACGGTATAACTGAACCTGCCCAGAATGGAAGTACAACTAGTACATCTAACAATAGGGAGGGCTCGTCATCCACAGGGAACCCTACTCCACCTGGACAGTCGACATCAAACCCAGCATCTGTTCGAAGTACTCCATCCCCAGTACCATCTAATGTGAGTTCTGTGTCAAAAAACACAAGCACAACTAAAAGAGCAAAGTCAGTTTTAACTTCAGAAAGAAGTGAGGAGAGTGAATCTAGCGATGGCAGGTTTGTAATGAGCACACAACACTCACTTTATATATATATATATATATAGTATATTATGGGTATTGATTAAGTAAATACCTGTTTGATAGCATACCTTTTTGATCACAGTTAAAATACCATTTAAAATTCACCCACAGTAATTTGATTACCTCACTATTAAAAAATTACAAGATTTAGTACAGACATTATTTACTATATTTAAGGTAAAAAGGTCATTAAAATAAAAATGGTTAATACATTAGTATTCATTGTGCCATAACATCTCTTCAAAATAGTATAATTATTTATTCAGTTCTATAATGTAATTACAATAGTAGATAGAAATAGGAACTCATAATAAAAGTATTTTTTTATTTAGATAATAAGAAAATAAAAATTATTTAAATTAATTCTGATAAGATTAGCGTTATGCTATTTAAAATCCCACTCAGAATTAGTTTAGTTATTTCAAGATTAATTTGGATACACAGATGAACAAAACAATTATAAGTTATTTTATTTTTTTATAAGTATCAGATAAACTTTCAATATGTATTAAGAATAACTGTTAAATTAATATATACAACTTCAATTTTATTATTTATAATTGACAATGTTTATGTTAATGTAAAGATTACACGAAAGACATTTAAAATAGTAAATTATAGGATATTGTTTACAACATAATATTCAATTATAAAAATATATTCTTCACTTATTTATTTTAACTTGACTTCTTGGATTAAATTAAACTACTTGATATTTTGATGATTGTAATATCATTTTCTTCTTTAATCTTTCCAGAACTGAAGGTGAGAATTCAATGGACACAGAAGGAGAGGGAGAGATACTTAACCCCAATGAGATTGAGCTTGTGTTTAAACCGCATCCCACTGAAATGACAGGCGACAATCAGCTCATGAGGGCATTACGTGACAGTTCAGTGCGCTACTTGAAGACTACTGCCAATGCTTCTGGTATTTGTTAAAATAATAGTAATTGGTTTTGTGAGAGTTTGTTTTATAACTGCGTCTCAAAGGAAATTAAACTAAACTGTATTTTATTTTCTTCAATAAGGCAAAGTATAGTTTTACTAAAAGCTTTAAACATTTTTTCATTTGTTTGTGTTACATTGTAAAGATTTTAGTATTTATTCAAAGTAAGTGTAATGTTATTAGCTATTTATTACTAAAACTCAATTCTCGGTTCATATAAGAAACAACCAAATCAAATATATTTATTATACATAGGTTAGCTAATTAAAATTTTAATACAAGAATTATATTTACAGTTGATCATTTGAGCAAGTACCTAGCAATGCGTCTCACACTAGATCTGGATGCTGAGTTGCCTGAAGCCTATCGCCTCTTAAATTTCTGCATTTATGTAGCACCATCACCTGGCCAGTTTGTACCGCTAGCAGGAGCACAGACTCTAAGACAGATCAATGATAAGTACTGGAAGGTAGTGTTTATATTGAATTGTCCAATACTTCTAATGGAAATGAAAGCATAATCAATTGTGGTATTCCATACTTAAATTCATTCACTTGATCTGGTAATGTTACACACAATACTAGATTTATGTACGATGATTGAGATCTTAATAAACAAGCAATAATTGCTTAAAGATTTTTATTTGTTTCAGGTAAATAAGCCCCTTGAAATGTATTACTCTTGGAAGAAAACCTAGGAATAAATTTAGCTGCAGTCATGCAGCTTAAGTGATAATAGTATTTATATTTTAAAAAAACAATTTTATTTGAAATATGGACTCTTATGTGATAAATGTTTGAAATATTCTAATGTTAAGCATAATTATTAATGAAAAATAATAGAAATTGACGTAGTTGTTTTATCATATTTCTATGATTTAAGTCTTTAATATGTGATAATGAAATATGGAATTTTATTAAAGAACCATTTAAATAATTATTAATTATTGATACATGCTCTACATAATGCTGCCGTTTTATTTCTTTACATTTTAATAAAATAACATGCAATTTTTAGATATTTATTAAATACAAACATGTAAAATAAACAGGTTTACTCATTGTAAGCAATTTTAATAATATTATTATTTAATAGATATACATGTAGTATTTTTTATGAAGTATAACAATTTAATGTATATTTGCAATAAAATTAATCAAACAATCAATTTCTTTTTTTAACAACTAACATATCACTGGGTAAATGAAATGTCATTATATCTATATGGTTTATTTTATCAAATATATACAAATAAGCATTAACTTTGTACTTTAAAAATAAATAACTTTCATAAATAAGTCCTGCTCATTTCTTGTGAATATTCTTCTAGTGCGAAATTCAAGCAAAAGGCGTGTCAATATACAATAAAGCCTGTATTTACTTATGTTTAGGTGGTACAAAGCGTAGTCTAAATGCAAAGTATTCTCTTCGAAGTGCTTTGGTTGCTTCCTGTTTAATTATCTTTAATGCTTCAACTATTTCTTCCTTATTTTCGGCATCTTTAGCGATTGCTAACCTTTCCACTGAAGCGAAATCCAGTTCTTCTATTCTTTCTGCTTCATCTATCAGACGATCCACATCTCTTAGGTAACTGCGGTAAGAAGCGCTATCAGCATCGTCTGAATAATTCAGAAGTCTTTCGTTATGTTCTATGAAATCTAAAGTTCTTCTTCCATGCCTCATGTTACTCGAAAACATAAAATTTCTGAATAAACGTTTTCCCTTTTCATCATTCAAAACATTTTCTATTTTATCTGTAAATCGATCCAAGTCCGAATTAGTTATTCCTTCAAGATCATCACAGCCGCAAACGGTAAAGCATTTTTCCATTTTAAAATCATTTATTCACCTTGAATTTGCTATCGATTTTCTTAGAATCGCAAGTTTGCCTGTATGAAAACATTTCTTTATTAAAGCCCTTTTGTTATCTGGAAGTTAATTTTACGTATGCTTCAATTTCATTGTTATCATATAGTTTCAAAAATATAGTAAACAATAAAAAAAAACTTATGAATCACAAGAAATACGAGGTTAATAATACAAAAATAGAGCACAGAACTCAGTACCCGACGTTACGTCATACAAGAAGTCAACATTTTACTTAAGACCAGACTCACGATTTAGTTTCAAAGCAGAGACTCCTTATAGAAATCGGTCAAAGAATTCCAAGCTCGTTAATTTATTTAAAAAAAGATTTAGTGTACGGAAAACTGGTTATTATTTTACTTTGGCTAAAGGCTTGTTAATTTTTTATTTTCTTATGATACCATCACAGTAATACAAAACTCTTGTTAGAAATATTAAATTTCCAAGTAACATAACTTTAGATGAAAAAATCCCGTCGTGACCGCCGCAGTGTTACGTAATAATCCATTCATGGAAAAATCTGAAACAATAGTTTCTTCGTATGGCTATATGCATATTGTATATACTATGATTGTTTTAGTGATGACATTTTGATATTATATTAAAGTATACAGAAATCTTGTCGTAAATCAATTTATATGGGCATTAACACTCAAACATAATTATTTTACAAGGGTCTTCATGTGATTTTTATTTAATCATACTAAACAAGTTTAAATTATATGATACATTAAATTGACTCTAAATCTGAAAAATCATATTCATTATTTATGTCAACGGTAAAAGCTTAACTTTTAAAATTATGGTCATCGGTGTAATAACTGTGAAGTGTGGTCGTTTTCTTTTTTTAATAATTGTTTATCTAAAAGTTAAACGGCTCAGCGTTTAATGTTTTACTTAAAGAACACCTCGACATATTTAAGTACTTTTATAAATACTGTTTTTGCTTCATGCACCTTTTGAAACTTGGTATTCACTTCAATTAAATTCAAAACTTGCTTTAAACTGTAGGGATGAGACGAATTTACTATATCAGGTTTTAATACAGGGCTTTGCTTCGAAGAAGGGCGCCCTGTTATGAACGGAAAATACTTACAAGTATTTGAGTACATTCTAAGCACAGAGAAAGGACTGGTATTAAATATAAATACGGATTATAATCGTATTTTTTGTAAAAACAGCCTTTAAAAGTATTTTTTCGTAAATTCAATAGTGGTCCTTGGGTGTAAGTGAAAAAGGGCCATTTCCCAATGAAAGTAATTGTGAAATACTTTAACGTATTAAAATACCTAGTATGCGGCCCTAGTATTTTTACATACTTATACTTGAAACCCCTGGTATTGAAATTTACAAGTATGTCACATCTCTACTTTAAAGAT
>JAOSYY010000010.1:10915001-10962872 GCA_025727935.1 Hebomoia glaucippe
CTATCCAGCTATTTCTAAAGAATAAAATCAACTGCTGTCAAAGTTTGTGTCACTAAAAATCGGCCATTTTGCAAGTTTTTCGGCGACTGTAACACGTGTTCGGTAGGTTATTAAGAAAATTTATTAATTTAAAGAAATGTATATGTTTCAATAATAAAGAAAATATGATATTATTTTCAGGTTGCCAAAATGGCAGTAGCAAAGAAACCAGTTGCTAAAAAGGCTCAATTACACCAGAAAACTGGTAAAAAAGGCATCAAAGGCGGTAAAATTCGTGGCAAGGGCCAGAGAAGAAAGATTAATTTGAAATTTACCATTGATTGCACACATCCTGCTGAAGACAGCATCCTGGATGTTGGTAACTTCGAGAAATATTTAAAGGAGCGAGTAAAGGTGGAAGGCAAGACTAATAACTTAGGCAATCACGTTGTCATCGCCCGCGACAAGACTAAAGTGGCCATCAGTGCAGGTTAGTTAAACTTTATTAGTATTAAGAGCTAATATTGTATTAAACGATCACTTTGTATTTACTATATTGATGTTTAACATTTAGGAGCCATATGTTTTTGCAATAGATGTATATTTAAGACACTCTTAGTTAAAATCTAATACCGACAATCAATTAGTAGAAGCCGCGTGTCTATACATTCAAAAAAATAATATGATAGGCAATTAGAAGTGGTTGACAAAAAAAATACGAATGCTAGCCAAGCCGCGGACACGAGCTAGTTTAGTAGTAAATATGGTTGTTATAATATATATCGAATCGAACTTAAACAATGTTGAATAGCACATTTGTTAAAGGCACTGGCACTTAAAATAAGTGGTCAGTAATATTTACTAGAAAAATATATTTTGACATGTTTGATCTCAAATATTAGTAAATAACCAGAAATACATCTACTAATATTTAGATTGCTTGAAGGAATGTGGAACTGCTTTTTATATTCTATCTTCAACTAATTACTTAAAAAGCTCAGGGCTTAAGGTTTAAAGTGTAGAGAACAATTCCATTAAGATATAAATGGAATCAAGATTAATTGTTGTTACGGCATCGAGGTTTTGAGACTACCACCTTGTGGGCTGGTATTTTTAATTAGTATGTTGTATGTAAATGTCTTAAATTTTACAATAAAATAGGCCTTTCAATTTAATTTTTAAGATATGATTGGTTTATGGTAATTTGTTCCTTATGATAGAACAAGCATGGCTTACTCTGTGGTTATGCCCAGAAATTAAAAGTAAAGGTAAATTTGAATATTAGAAGCGACCGTTCAATTGTCACACAATATATATAGACCTGTGTACATGTAAAGATCATTATACCAGTGAACATTATTAGTTCTGTACTCCATATTATCTGATTAAACATCTTCTAATTTGTAATGTAAGGTAATAAAATTAAGTTCATTGCTAACAATGTAATGTCTATAGAACTGAGACTAAGTAGCAGTTTAATTTAATTTAACATTGTTTCAGACATTCCATTCTCAAAGAGGTATTTGAAGTATCTGACAAAGCGTTACCTCAAAAAGAACAACCTGAGAGATTGGCTGAGAGTGGTTGCGTCTGCTCATGACTCATATGAGTTACGTTACTTCAACATCAATGCAGACAGCGACAACGAAGATAATGAGGATTAGACCATCTGCTAATTATATAGTTTTACACTAAACTGAATTTTATTTTTGTCACCATCCATATGCATATAAGGATAACACTTCAAATATAAATAAGCAGTTTGTTTACAAGTAATAAACTTCATCCAAATCTAAATGTTGACATTTTGCAACTATCCACTTTTATTAACATTTATCATTTAACTGATAACTAGTTTTCAACTACAGTTATTTTAAAAGTGCCTGTCTGATTTTATCACTACCTGGCAAATACATCAAAACTTCTGGTAATGTTGTTTTGTCCACGGCTGGCAGTAATTATCACTAGGCTAAGCTTCTTGTCTAATATATATTGTTTATGAATCAAAGCTAAGTGTTTTATTTTATATATATTTGAGTTATTATAAAATGTACTAAAGAAAAACAACATTGTTATTGCAACAATGTACACAGAAAATATTTAAAAACAAAAATTAATATTTTATAAAGTCTACAGTCCTTAACTGAGCGGACAGCATTAGCTTGTAGTTGACATATATATTAGAACTTTGTAACATAGTTGCAAGTCTCATTTTATTTAATCCATTTAGCATCAAATTTGTATGGAAGTGTAATAACCAGGGTTTAAAAATTGAGTGCCATCATTTTTCAATTATTTTATTACAGTTAAACCATAGTTATTGTAGTATGTTAGAATTGGAGTCCACTTTGACTTAGTGAAAACCAAGCAGCAGAGGTGATATCTTGCCTGAAATATTTATGATGAGCTTTAAGCAAAACAATATAGAACTCTTATTAAAAACATCGCATTTTAAATTTAATTAGTATTTAGATTAATGAACTTAATTTTCAAATTTACTATCATCATAGTTATATTTAAAGCAAGGTACATAAGGAATAATAGTCTTTGAAAGACATTTTTACTTGTCTGAAGAGAAACTGCAGTACATACGTACGTAATTTTTATTAGTTTAATAATATCCTTACACAAAATAATAATTATGTACATAAATAAAAAAAAACATCACTTACATAAGTTACTGATTTAAATAATACATTGATAAGAACATTCGAAATGTAAAGTTTCTGTAACTACTTACCTACAAGTCTAATTAACATAGATGCCAGGACGACATTCAAAATGCACTACATTCAATTATTGTACTAAGATCGGTAACAACTTGCCAGGTAAAGTTAATTGAAATTTACTATAATATAACTATTACTTCATGTACTGGTTCAATGCTGCCTACTCCGTAGTTTTGGGTGCCAACAGCAGTATCAAAAATTTTAAAAATACTTATAAAAATTACAAAATCAACATAGATATAAATAAATGTTACTATAATTAATATTAAAGATAATCAGATTTTATTATTATTTACTGTATGTACCTACTATGATCACCCAAGAACTTAACTACGTTCGGCTCAAAAAAGCGAATGGCAGCACGAATCTCATTAACAACTTGATATTTCACGTAAATTTAATTTTTCAAAATTCAAATTGAAGGCAATATTTATGATCTATGACTGGTGTCTACAACGGTAGCAACGTGCTCACTTGGCGGCGAGTTCCTTCATGCGGTTGAGGGCCGAACCCGCGCGGAACCATGCGATTTGCTGTTCATTGAGCGAGTGGTTCAGCTTAATGCGGTCACTCTTGCCGTCCTTGTGCTTTATCTCACACTCTACAGGCTGCAAAAAAAAAAATAAAGACTATATTATATAGACCTGTTTTAGGAAATAAAAAATTCTTACGTTGTTAGATAAAATCTACCGTTTTGTAAGGAAGTGAAAATGATGATCCTGATATATGAAATTTCAGAACACCTAGCATAAGTATATTAACAATATGAAGTGTAGTACCTTGCCAGGCGCGAGTTCCTTCAGTCCAAGAAGTGAAATTTTGTCCGTAGGTTGAATTTTATCATAGTCGCTCGGGTTGGCGAAGGTCAAAGGGAGCAGACCTTGCTTTTTCAAGTTCGTTTCGTGGATTCTATGAAATTAATAATATGAGTACTCGTATCACAAAATACTCGTAAATTACATTTAAGTAATTAAGCATTTTGTATGATCAATAATTTTAATGTTGTATTTATTAATCATACTTATCACGTCAGGTAAGAAATAATAGTAGTGTTAAAAAAATACTTTTTTGACTTATTTTATATGTTTATGACGTAACATTATTTTGATAGATAGATAGATGATTGTACCTGGCAAAGGATTTGACGATGATTGCGCGTCCGCCCAGGTGACGTGGCTCCAATGCCGCGTGCTCCCGACTCGACCCCTGTCACAAAGATATTTTATTAACGTCACTTAAATAATCTTTTCTTCGTCTTCTTTCTCACTCGTCAATATATCGTAACATAATCGGTGCATCCATTTTGTCTCACGCATTATACAATATTTAAAAAGAATACCAGACCTCTCCATAGTTTTCGTCTCCAATAACACACCAGGGTACGCCAGCCGCTTTGTAGGCCCGAGCAGTGCCGGGTACGGGACCCCACTCACCCGTAACCTGGTTGCGGACTTTGTTAAGTTCACCGTTCTCGGCGTTCGTGGCTCTGTAAAAGTACATAATTATATTATTACTGGAATTAAACTAGCCAACTGCAAGACATTTTAAAAGACGAATATTAAGATTACTTTACTTTGAGTGTTATCAACATTATGAAGTAATTATTGCATATTCATAAGTAAATTTATGCTGTCTATTATTTTCAAAGCTGACTATTAAAAACATTTAATATATAACCCACGCAACTAAGGAACTCTACTAAAAATATTTTACGTCAGAGATGAGATACCAGATCGAGACTCAATAGATCAATAACTAGCTATTGACCTAAAATGATTATAATTGAAACAATCGTAATGTGACGTACAGTATACTCACGTAATGAACATGTTGTTGGAGATGTTGTCGAGGTGACCGCGGTATTTCAGCCAAGGTCCAGCCGCTGAGATGTGGTCCGTCGTACATTTGCCCTTCACCTTGATGAGAATCGTCAGGTCGGTAAGGTCCTTGCCGTTCCATTTGTCGAAAGGTTCCAGAAGTTGCAGACGGTCGGAGGTAGGCGATACGTCCACTTTAACTTCTGTATACGGGAAATAAAATGTTAAAAACAGCTATATATGATATGATGTAAAGTCAGTTGAAATGGAACATTTTAACTTGAAGACTTTTTATTTCTTTGAATTAGGATACACTCACTGCTGCCGTCCGCTGGTGGGTGCTCATATGTGTCCTGACCGGGGTCGAAACCACGTGTTGGAAGCTCGTCTCCGAATGGGTCTGAGAGACGGAACTTCTTGCCGTCAGCGCCCGTTAACTCATCTTTCACAGGGTTGAAGTCCAGACGACCTATCAAATTCAAATTCTAATAACCTGTTTGTTCTGTAACATCTAACAAATGCATTCATTTAGTTGGTATAGATAAATTTCAGTAACAAACAAGAGACATGAAATTTTGTCATATCTTAATATGATAAAATTTCATGTCTCTTGTTCTCATCTTAATTAGATGGAAGTTATTTAGATTGAGCATAGCTTTCAGACCAATCTAGTAAGAAAAAGGTAAAGTAAAACAGATATATTATGTGATCTATACCCCACTTGCGGATGTGGATTCTTAAATTAATAATATAATATTGGCAGGAATAGAGTCGCGTGCTGAGGATTATTGAATAGTGGTAATGAAGGTCTAACCAGCAATGGAAAGCGCAGTGACCAGCTCGGGGCTGGTGACGAAGCAGTGAGTCGCCGGGTTAGCGTCGTTACGGCCCGTGAAGTTACGGTTGTATGATGTCACAATGGTATTCTTCTCGCCCTTTTTCACGTCCTTACGGTCCCATTGACCAATGCATGGCCCGCACGCATTAGCTAGTACCTGTCGTGATATATTCATTGTTATCACAACTAAATACAAAAAGATTGATTAAATAAACAGCAGTAAAATATATGTAATATAACAGGATGGATAAGGGGAAGCAAACTATTCATATAGATAACAAACAAATTTATATATAAATATAACAAAAAAGAAGTAACACTAAGTATATGTAGTATTGTATAAATAATACTTATGATATAGATAAATGCTTGACAATAAAATTGAAACAATTTACATACAAAATATAGGGAGTGTTTCTTTTTTAGGGATTACTTACAGATTTTTTTTGGTGGACGTTCGCGTTTTTAGCCTATTGGTTATTAAAACTAACCGGACGTTTTGGGCGAGCGCGACAGCGCTCGCCGTGTGTCCGCGGGTAGATCACGGCTTTGGCCACGGCTTGGGTTGCCGCAGTTTGGGTGGGCGCTTAAAGAGCGGGACGGATGCTCACCCAGGTGAGTGGTACGCGGAACAAGGCACCAGGCCTCCGCCGGCGGGGGCGGTTTCAGTTTCGCGGGTAATCGTTCTCATCGCCTTTACCTACGGATCGGATCGCGAGCAAGGTGTCTACAGCCTTGCTTAAGTCGTCGTCGGGATCGTTTAGGACGCTACGCGGCCTCCTCCAGCGGGGTTTAACGGACACGATGTCGGCTGCCCGGGCTTCAAGGGGTTCGGATGCAACGCACCTTTTTTAAAGTGCATTCGGACGCAACTTTAAAGTATTGACTTTACTTACAGTGCCACCGAAGTCTCTCAAGGTCTGAGCGATGCCATCTCTCTCGATGGTGGCGCGTACTTGCTCCGATCCGGGAGTCACGTTGAACGGGATCTTTGACTTTAAACCGTGACCCAATGCCTGTAAAGTAATTATTTGTTAAATCTGTAAAGTATGAATGCTTTTCAATTAATTTAGATTCACATCAAAACGTTACCAAAAGCAATTACTAGTCGATGTGTAATATCGAAATTAGTTTTTTCCTCGATGCATATGACAGTATGTGCAGTACTACTGTTGTAGAGTGCAAAAATTGTCTGTTTGTTCCAACTAATCTACGAAGCAGGTGATTATATCAGCGATTGTAACAGGACTGAGGGATAGCTGATGTTACGTTAAGTGATTTTTTTCATCATTATCACCATATATTACATAAAATCGTGGAACACTGCTATCATTATCGTCATTACCATCACCATAGGCCATGTATACATAAAATCACCGCTTGGAAGTATTAAAAATTGGTCAAGTTTTACCTCTTTGACAATACTGGCGCAACGCCCCATGTCTTCATAGGAAGAGTTCGTGCAGGAACCGATGAGACCCACTTTAATGTCGATGGGCCAATCGTTCTTCTTGGCCACCTCACCTAATTTCGAGATCGGGTTCGCGAGGTCAGGTGTGAAGGGGCCGTTCACGTGCGGCTCCAAAGTCGACAGGTCAATTTCAATCAGCTAAACACATTAGAAGTTATAATAATATTATGGGCAATATTTTAGTTACACAATATGGCGTAAAAATTACATGTCTTAAAAATCTAAATCGAATTTTACAGACATGAATGATCACACATAAACCATGATATGTGCTGTTATTATTCAATAGAAATCTCCGACACGCCAATTTTTACATTTAAAAATCCTATTATGGTGAGTGTCACTTTAATAATTTAATGTTTTAATAAGTTGATTTCTTTATGAGTCTATATTAGATACCTGGTCGTATGGCGCCTTCGGGTCTGGAGTGAGTAGATGTTTGTAAGAGTTGGCGGCGCTGGCTACGCCGTCACGCCCAGTAGACTTCAGGTATGCCTCCATTCGGTTGTTGTAGGGGAATACCTATAGTAAACATATATACCACTAAATAAATTTCCGCAAGAGCGATAACCGATGTTTACTCACTAGTCGATCATTTAAATCTGAAGACATATAGTAATTGTTATGGAGATCACGTAATTTATACAAACAATTCGCCCTCGATCCATACATTGGTTAAAACCTGTTGCATTTAAAATATATTTTTAAAGATATTATAATAATATTCAAAGTGGAAAATCGTCATCACCATCACCATAACCATATCAAACAACATCTCCGTATATGTTTAAGATCTACTCACACTAGTGGTGGCTCCAATCTCGGCACCCATGTTGCAGATGGTAGCCATACCGGTACATGAGATGGAGTCCACACCCGGACCATGGTATTCCACGATGGCACCAGTACCACCCTTCACCGTAAGAATACCAGCCACCTTTAGAATTACGTCCTTCGGCGACGTCCATCCCGACAACTTGCCTGGAGAAAATGAAAAATTAATTACTAAATTTTCCCCAATAAATAATGGCGCATTAAATAAATAATCAGTGACGAATCTTTTCTCCGCGTAAATCACAACTGATATTGGTACTTTTTGCATAATAACGTTAAATGTACACAAAAAATAGCATGAAATGTTAAGAATGCATAGGATATGACTTTTCTACAGAAATATGTATTAAGCGATTTCGAAAAAAGTAAATGTATCAACAATATAGTTATATGCTGCTTTCACGTAGAATGCTCCAGTTCATTTATATTAATTTTATAAATGATATCTTTAAAAACGTGATCTACTACACTGAATTCTTAAACAGAGTTTATGTACTGGCATTGAACTAAATGCTATGTATATACGAGTACTATCCTAGTCCAATGTGTGCTTAATTTAGTGATGATTTTGACTTTACAATAATATCTCAGCTACCAACCAGCAAACCAGATATAAACATTATAAATTTAGACTATATAAGCAAAAAGAAATTACAACAGAAGGAAACATAAGCTATAGCACAATAGATGTTCTATGTAATAAAGCCAAATCTTGTACTTCCGTTAGTCATTAATAAGTCATTGTTTAGAATACGTTACAAGTGTCTCATATAATTCTGCTCATAAAGTCGATACATGATACGCAACACTTATCAAATTATCAATGCCACGCAGTTGCTCTTGCGTCTGTTTGCTTTACGTAACCATCTACTCAGAAATAATGTATCATCTATATTGAACAATTTAAACCGTGTTTTTAATGTGTATAAATAACATGAAGGCTTCTAAAACAATTATCTATATTTTTTAGTGCAGAAAAAATCATTGTAGACGGCTTTGTAGATAAAAGCTTTTTAAGTCACAACATAGCTATTAAATCTTTATATTTTAAAGTATGGTTCGTGCCACGTTAACGTTAACACAAGTAATGTAGCGACGTATTAGGTTTATTGACCGTCAAAATTATTCAAAAAATTCAAACATTGGAATAAATTAAAGTAAGTGTCCATATACAAAATACAAATGTTATAACATATATCTAGTATATTGGAAAAATAGTATATTAAAAATATATTAGTTTTTTTCACTACAAACAATGTGAGCACCAGTTTAATTCGTCATTCCTGAATCAATCAGTGAAAATAGCGATTGTGTATCATTGTTATTTCAAATTTTTTTGATTGTGGTAACGTCACTTATCAAATAAGCCTAGCTTTTATTATATAACATTGACAGCAATGATGATAACATATTAATTGCGTATTTAACAATTCTACGTCGCGATGCAATCATGCATCAGCTCGACCTCACAATATTCAGTATTTAAAATTTTGTAGTAACAATATACAAAATATATAAAAAAGACTAGTATTTGAATGTTATCATTTAAGTTCATAGTTAATTAATAGTTTAGGGTATAAATGCAAAATAATAAGTCAATCAGCTGCGTACAAAATGTTATGTCGTCGTTCAAGTGTCAGATCTGTAGCGATACAAATACAGATAACATAATGATATCAGGAACCCATAGGGCGTTCAGATAATTTTTTAATCTCTAAGATAATATCTTGGCAGTTATCAAGATAAGAACGATAAAATTAATTTCTCTTTCCCGGAATCGTTCAACCAGATGATTCGAGTGCAAATATGTCAAATGTGAGTTTGTAGGAAAGGTATAACAATTCTTTGACTCTTTTTAGGTTCCTCACTTCAACATTTATAACAAATTATAGTATAATTAATTTAATATTGATACACAGATAAACATATGGCACAGGGTTACCTACATCTTGATATTGTACCTACTGCTTATATATCAAGAGGTGTGTATAAAGTAAATAGCACATGACATTGAGCATCTGGCTCTCGGCCACATCACAATGATATTATTTATATCACAGAATAAAATTCTACGCACGTCTAAATATTTTCTATTAATATTAACCTTAATGGTCTAGGTCTTAGGTACTATTTTTGTATGACTCATAAATATCTAGAGAGCGAAAGTTCAAATGGCGCGTAATTTCAATAAGAACATGCTAATTTTGAATATAGTCTATATGTAGATGACACTAACTTTGACGTAAACCATTTTAAACTAGCTTAAGGCTAGTTAGGCTCATTTTATAATTTGTGATAAAGCAGTTAAAGACTTTAAACATACAATATTTGTATTTCAACATGTAGTCTGTGAATGCTGATTTGTGATTCGAATAAAATTTCGACATTTTTCCCAGCTGACAGACAACTAACACATTTAAAGTAATTTTCTTTATAGGCATAGATAACTATTTATTCAAATAAACATTTTTATTATTATTATAACTCTTCAACTGACAATTTTTAAAGCAAATATCCGTCTTCAAGGTAACCGTTTCAATATAAGCTGACAAAACAATATTTTTTTACGTAGTTGAATAAGTATTACCTTATTGAACTACGTAAAAAAATAGAATTTAAATTTGCAGTTTTTTGTAAAATAAATCTACAAAGGGCGACAGCACTTACCTGTTAGCTTGACTCCAATAACTTTCGGACATTTGAGTTCCCAAGGGATATCGGCCATCACGTCAACAGCATCAGCACCGCCGACGCCTGTAGGAGACATACAATGACTCATACATGATTATCGTGAGATCTTAACATCTGTATTCCAAAACGTGCCCAAGTTATATTGCAGTCAGAGCATTGCCTGAATTTTAAATCTTTAAGAAGGAAAAGAGGTTTCGCAAAGTTTTACAATTAAAGTGAAATTAAGATTAAATCTAGGTATTTGGGCCTAAGAATTACTAAATACAGGATCAATCATTTGTAATGAATTACTTTTTTTAACAATACTACTAAAAAGTACTAAATGCTCCAGGAGATAATTTTATTTAACCTAAATTATACAAACCAATGTTAACCACAAAGTCAGTGTTCTACATAATATTAGGTATAACTGTATAGGCACAAAAACCAGTGTATGAATTAAATAAAAAATAACAAAGTATTAACAGAAACCCTTACCAATGCAAAGACCACCAAGTCCACCACCATTGGGAGTGTGGGAGTCTGTACCAATCATTAGTAGACCAGGGAATGCATAGTTCTCTAATATGATCTGGTGAATGATACCAGAGCCTGGCTTCCAAAAACCAACTCCATACTTAGCTCCCGCTGTCTCCAAAAACTTGTACACTTCCTTGTTGATATCCTGTTACAAAAAAAACAAATGAAACAGTTTTTCAGAGCATTGAGCATAATCTGTATATCAGGATTTAATCAAAAATTTTATATCACTGTTTTAAATCAGTTAAAGAATTTCCTCTTCAATTTTTAGAAATTTAACAATATAATTTACCTTAGCTCTCGCCAAGTCTTTGTCACCACCAATTTGGGCCTCGATTAAGTGATCACAGTGTATGGTGGATGGTACGGCCACCTTTGGTAGACCAGATGAGATGAACTGCAACATGGCCATCTGAGCAGTGGCATCTTGCATGGCTACGCGGTCAGGTCGCAATCTGAGGTAACTGGTGCCCCTTTCTATTTCCTGTCATTAGAATTATAGTGGCCATTTTATATTTCATTTAATTTTTTGTCATTATTTCAAATGAAAGCCTGCAGCTTCAAAAACTTCTTATTAACTGAAGCAGTACTAAAAAGGAAGATATGTCACCTAGAGCCTACTTTAAACAGAACTAAAAAAAAAATATTTTAAAAATAAAAACCAACTACTATATTTTCTACAACTAAAACTTTAATATTTCTTTTTTTGGTATTATTATTGTTAATATAGAGAATATATTTAGTCTGAATCTATATCTTAGATAACTCATTAAAGTATTTTTACAGATAGATATCAATTATTACAAATGACGGTGTTGTTATATTTTTAACATTTCATCTGCATCATTTAAGTAGCAGACCTGATAAGTTATCTAATCAAAAAAAAGACAATAAGAATATATGCACACTCTCATAATTATATGAAAGTGCAAATATTAAAGACAGCTTATGAAAAATGCTCTTACTTGTCCTTTTGGGTCTTCAAGATGAGAGTATAGAACTTTTTCTGACAAGGTCATGTCACGACCTAACCTCTTCTTTATCACTTCCAAATTCTTCGTTAACTTTTCGTAAGGCAAAGGAGCCTTGTCGAACCTCGACATAGCGACCTAAAATCCATTATTATATGATTAAAAACGAGATATGAACCTCCCATAACGTAATTTTTATACTTGCAGTGATTACATAACAATGTCATTCGATGAAATAAAACTTCTAGAGCAGAAGTTTTCTGAAGGTTAAGTGTACCTGAGCCGCCGCGGCGGTAAGTGGGGACACGCTGAAGCATCTTTGCTGGATCTCCAAGAGTACAGCTCTTGTCCTGCCACCCTGAAAAAAACATTTAGCTCGATACATCTATACATTTCGTCCAGTGGCGACCGGATACAAACGAACAATTAAGGCGAAAATGATATTAATTACAGTAAGGGTAAACCGAACTGACCCCTTCATTCAGGAGTTATCTTTATTAATGTTGCGCAAAGATAATATAGTAAACAAACTAATAATTATTACGGATGTAAATAAAATTAATTCAAATGAATATAATGAATATTTCAGGAGCATGTACATAATTCTTTAAAGCTTACCTGGCCATGCAAAACTCTCATACAGTGTGCCATGGTTGCCGGACTTCAAGTATTATTTTATTTACAATATGTACTCTAAAATTTAAATAAGTATAGGCAGCATCGATTTCTATTAATCTTACTTCCTTCAGAATTAAATTTATATTCTTCTATATTATCTAACCGCACGCACGTCCACCTTCAGAGTATTATTTCATGGAATATTTTTGGCAGTATGCCATGCAGTTAACGAGAGTGATCATTAATTTGGCAGCGGTTGGCACATAATTTGACTTTTTAAAGGAAAAGCAGTTGTCAAATTTCTGTAGTAAGTTGGCAACTCCTTTCAGTTAAATATAAATTTTACTTTAAATATATATTTTTTTTAATCATAATTAATTCAGATTAAATTGGGATAATAATTTGAGTGTATTTCATCATATAATATGTATATTAATTATTAATGAAGTATAGAATATATCAATTAACTTTATTGCATGCTAATGTCAAGTAATATGAAATGTCAAGTTCGAATAAGTCAACTCTGACATAGTAGTCTGTACTCTGTAGTAGTAGTTAAACTGTTAAAAGTGTTGACGGGAAACAATAATCAAAATAACTTATGTTATAAATGAAATTTATATTTTTTGTGAAGTTATAAGTCAATAATATAAATTCATTGGGCATTTTTAGGCTGACGTTTGTACCATGACTAATGCAACTATACAGGTAAACATTTTTTTTGGAAACGCCTCTTTTAAGACTGAGAAAGCATAATAGAAAATATTATTTGCTAATTTAAAAGAATACAACTGAAAAATTACAGATAGTAAATTACTTTACTCTATTTTGACATTCAATTACAGCATTAAATAGTGATACTTGCGTGATTACAGGAAATCGAAGGTATTGATGACTATTGGGGTCCAGCATTCAGGTCAGTGTACGAAGGAGAAGGTGGTCATGATGCGTTTCTCCAACAACTTGACGAGAGAATCAAACAGCATGACAAAGAAATTGAGAAGCTTTGCAATTTCTATTATCAAGTAAGTTCTGTTATAGTATGAACAAGAAGGGCTACACAGTATTATTTACTTATATCACATTCTGAACTGTATTGTGTGTGTGTTTCATGTATAATAGTGATACATAAAGGCAGGAAGTCTATCTATAATTCAGTCATAAATGCTTAATTTTAATAGAGGTTATTAAAAAAAATTCTCAAATAGGGCATAAAGTGTTTCTATTTTATTTGCTTGCAGAATAAATGTCAGTGAACAGAGCTAAAAATTACTTACTGTCATGCTATTTTTAAATTTTACTTTTTAGGGCTTCATAGACTCTATCCGTGAGCTTTTGGAAGTGAGATCTCATGCCGAAGAGCTACATGCAGAAATATCTAATGTGGATGCCAATGTAAAGGAAACTGCTGATGGTAAAAGAAAACTTCATTTGGTGTTATATTAGTATATTGTATTTAGTTTAACTTAAGAATTTACATCAATTATATTACATATAATGGAGTAAATAAGAAAGGCAGCTTCAACAAATTAATTTAGATATCATAAACAACAAACATATGAGATTTTAAAAATATTTATTTGTATTAAGAAATTCTAAAATTTTGTTTATAAAATGATATATTTTGTCTTATTTGATATTATGATTCAGTGCATATGTAAAAAATAATGTAAGTATTGTAGGATATGGTTAGCTACAAGTTTGAAAGTGTAGAAATAAATCCTATTCAGTATGATTTTATGTAACATACAATCTACTAGGTCTCTGTGTCCGTGCTGAAGAACTAATTAGGGCACGGAGGGTTGAGCTCAACATAGCAGCAACAATTGAAAAGATGGAGTTGTGTCTTCCGTTACTCACCACTTATTCAAAGCTCAAGACCCAAGTTGAAGCAAAAAGGTATTCATGTATACAAATTTTTAATTATAGTACATTTTAAAAGGTGTGAAAAAAATTGTAGGTAAATAGAATAACCTGATGAGATAATATTTTCTAAAAATAACTTTTTTATATCTTATTAGATACTATCCAGCTTTAAAAACATTAGAGCAACTGGAGCATGTATTGCTTCCTCGGGTTGGCCCCTATGCCTGGTGTTCTCAAATATCCACAGATATTCCAAAATTGCGACAGGCCATCCAAGATGCTTCAATGGCTGATCTCAGAGACTTTCTTGAGAATATTCGACGTCTTAGTCCACAGGTGTGGTTTCAGAAAACTTATATCAATAAAAAAAGACCAAATAGTTTTTAAATCCCTGTGATATTTTAGGTTGGTGCAATGGCTTTGAAGCAAACTCAAGAAATGCTTGGGAGAAGTTTGGAAAATATTATTAAAAATAAAAAAGGTATTTTTCGGGAATATAGGTGAGATAGATTTTGTTTTAAAATATACAAAATGATTAAAAACATTAATATTATAATAGATATGGCGACCTTGGGTACTTCTAATTCAGAAAATAATCCTCAAAGCCCACATGAATTGGTGGACTTTAGCCCGTTATACCGTTGTCTGCACATCCACACAGTGCTGGGCGCCCATAAAGACTTTGTACAGTACTATCGGTGAGTAATTAGAATACAGACAAATTTTATAAATACTGAACTGTTTCAGGGAGATTTTTCTGCAATGTAACGTGTCAAGCTTATATTGCCTATACTTAATAATATATTTTTTAAAGAGCACAACGTAAGCAACAGGCGCGGCTAGTGGTGTTACCCGCATCAGGCAACCTGCATGACTCCATACAGAGCATGAAGAGCTATTTGAATGCTGTTTTGGGCTTCTTTATCCTCGAGGAACATCTTTTAACCACAGGTAAGTTGTACAGACCCGATATTATTATTTAAAATATTATTCATTTAGGCTCCTTTATTCCAAAAAACGGGAAATATTTTGTTGGTAAAAAATATGTATATCTCTCAAAAAAAAAACGGTTATTATGATAAAGTTTTAATTTTATTTTGGAATATTAAATAGTAGATTTCGTGTAATACTTTTTCATTAGTATTTGGAAGGTAAGAAATATAATAATAAATAAATAAATCTTGCATTTTAAGTATTCTGAACTTTGTTGGTATTGATTTAAGGCTTAAGTTTTGAACATATTAGATATATTTAGTAAATAATTATATCGTGTCAGGTGCGGGTCTCGTGTCGAAGGATTGGTTAGTGGATACGTGGAGCGTATCGCTAAGCGCGGTAGCGGGCACGCTGCGGACTCATACCGCGCTTATCACCGATCCTACACTGATGCTCAGCATCAAGCATCAAATCGTGCTCTTCATCAATGCTCTCAAGTTCGTAACTACTTTGTTGATAGATGTTACAAATATTTATGAAATATGATTATTAACAATTACAATAATCATATTTCATAAATATTATGAACCGACAAACTCGCGGGGAGGTACTATGTAGTGCTTTATATGTATATTAAAGAGGTGTCAATATATATATTGACACCTCTTTAATTTTATTGGTTCTGAAAAGCTATACAATTTGGTTTCTTATATTTAACACCAATAAGTGGACAATGATTTTGAGGAGGAGCCGCTAGAGACGGGTGTCAATATATTGTACATAATATGTATTTTTTGGTCAGAGAATGAATAATATATACTAATCTTAATCAGTAGAAGTGAAAAATAATATGACAGACAATTAAAAGTGGTTGTCTAAGTTGTAATGCCTGAATGCTGAATGTTAGCCAATCTGTTAATTTGTTTGTAGATGTTACGGTCTGCCTACTGACCCGCTGCCCCAGCTGCTACAAGAGATGGCGGAGCACTACACTGAAGTGCTGATGCAACGCTGGGTCGTGGTCTTCAGAGACATACTCGACAACGCCTCTTTCCTACCCATTGAGGTATTGCATTCCAACATATTATCTACGAAAATGTTGAATTAAATTACTCTATAGCACTAATGATTTTAATATTTGTTGAGATATTTTTCAGGTGGAAACACAAGAGCAATACGATGGCGTAATGGATACGTTCCCGTACGACGGCGACGAACTGGAGACGCAACCCTTCCCGAGAAGGTATTTATTGGTTTTTTTATCAGACATTGTATAAAATTTTCAACACTACTGGTATTGAAATAAGTTTTGTGTCAGATTCCCGTTCTCGTCAATAGTGCCTGCTGTGTACGTACAAGTGAAGGAGTTCATCTACGCGTGGCTCAAGTACTCGTGCGGACTGGGGCTAGGCGGCGGGAGACGGGCGGCAGCTGCAAGACACTCCGCATCACTTTTGTTGAGCCGTTCCTTCACTGGTTGTCTTTCCGCACTTTTCAGACGAGCCCTCCCGCTCATGCAACTAGTACAGGTACTAAATTTGCTACCAGATTTTGGTCTATGTAAAATATTTTTTCTTTTCTGGCAAGTAAATGATCAGGTTTTTGTGTTTCCGTTTGCTCACCTCTATCTATTTCTGAGATATCGTTGTTTAGCTTTTAAGCAAATATTTTTTCAGTTTGATGTACATATTAATTGTTTTATTAGATAATAATGGACACGCAGTACCTGGAGGGTGCGACTCCGTATCTGTACGAATTCATTAGCAACATTACCGGGTCGGAGCTAGTCACCACGCAGGTATGTTGCAGTCATGATAACTTTAGAATACTTTTCATTAGTTTTTGTAATATATTCTCATGTCTCATTGATGGGAAGGTGTATCTAGATTTCAGTGATAAAGTTTCTTTCTTATGGCGTATTACATGATAAAGTCTTAGTATCTCGTCTTTTAGAACTTCGAATCTGAAACCTCTGGAGATAAATATACAATTTCTTGAGTCTCAAAGAGTATGCAATTATTTGGAAGCCTAAAGAGTGTATGAAAATTTTATTACGAAATAATAATGTGCTATAACCGTGTCTAGCAAGCGGGCAGTATGTTCCAGGCGGCCCGCGATGATGCAGAGCGGCAGATCTGCGAGAATCTACAGCAAAAGGTGGACGAGTTTCTTGACCTCGAGAACTATGATTGGCTCCTGGGTCAGTGACAACAAACATATTTTGGTTTAATTTAAACTGATACTTAAATAAATGGGTGAAATTTCACTAACATACTGTTTATGGCTAAATGAAGTATATCACTTCTGTGTAAAATATATGTTGGTTACAGTGGAACCGAGCGGGCAAGCATCGTCGTTCGTGACTGACATGCTGGGTTACTTGTGTGGCGTGCTCGCCTCTCTCGAACACTTGCCGCAGCGCGCTCGGTCAGTATCCACAGACTATCTATGTATACATATAGTAAGAGAGTCGATTCATATTTTTGTCTATTTGAATATTGAATATGAATTACCATTAAGTAAGAAATGAGCGAGACCGTAACAAAGATGTACAGTACCTAAAACATAAGAAAATTTTAACTAGTTTTTGACTGGTTTATATTATGTAGCTTAAGAAGACAAAATAATTAATATATTAGATCAATAAAATCATGTGCCACGTTCTGTCTTAATTGATAAGTAAAAATTATCCGACTTTTTAAGATATAAAGTTCAGCTAAGAACCCTGATAACCTAGCATTATACTATTTATACAACAATCCTATCTTTCGTTTAATCATTGTGACTGGTGCAGTGTGGCTGCCGTCCGTACAGCGACTACGCGCATCGCGACTCGGTTGCGTAACCTGCTGTTGGAACCGGCCGTGCGGCAGGTTTCATCGGGTGCACTGCATCAGCTGGACTTGGACGTGATTCAGTGCGAACAGTTCGCGGCTAGCGAGCCCGTGCCTGGTCTACGCGAGGGAGAGCTACTCCAGCATTTCGCTAGCCTCAGGTGAAACTGAAAAATGTTATTATAAAGACATTTGGAGTGATTTCAACTAAGGAAATTCTATGGAGAACGTTGATGTTTCGTATTATGTTAGGCAAATTTTCTAATAATTGTTTTCTTCCTAGGCAACTCCTCGATTTGATAACCAGTTGGGACTGGTCATCGTACTTGCACGATATTGGCATGGAAGGTGGCAAGTACGCGCTAGTGCCGCCACGCGACGCTGCCACGCTGCTCGAGAAGCTCAGGGAGGCTGAGCAAAAGTCCTCTGTCTTCTCAGTGCTCAAAAAGAACGAGCGAGACAGGAGAAAGTTGCTTGATACCGTCCTCAAACAGCTCAAGCAGCTGCAGAATCAAGATGGCTGAAATCTTAGCGGCATTGGCATCTGTTAAAGTTTATATCAAAGCATCATCAGCCGCTTGTCCGTTTTTTCTGTATCTGCTTCCTGTTATTCTTATAACTCCAAAATTTTGAGTTTAACGCCTTGTGCCTTACTATTTTTTGCTTTAATTTAAATAGAAATGTCCTTCAGTGCTCCAGTATTCGAAATATTTTCTTCAACGGTGTGAATTCCAAAGGGCAGCGCGAGATGTGTTCTTAGTATTAGCTGGTATACTCGTATAGTATTTATTGCCTGTTATCTTATAAGGTTTATTAAATAAACAATTGTTTTATAATTACATTTTCCTGATTTTTATTATTCTGACATTTCTCTCTTATGCCCTTAGTGCCTCACCACTACGTTATCGGAAGGCTGTATAAATGTTGGGGAAAGGATAATAATATGTTTATTATTTCTTGATTAATCGTATAGATATTCTAAAGTAAAATAAAAACAGGCTCTCAAGGCTCATAAAAAGAACTTGGCTCTGGCAAGTCACTCATAAAATATTAGTATAATATTAGTGATCGCCCACATTGTGCTCTGTCGAAAATGTCAAATAGAAATGTGACCTGACCCAGTCACTAATCATGAAACAGTGACATTGCACTAGATCTAGATCAACTTGTATTTAGGCAGTTTGGTCACGAGCGGTTTTAACTAAGGCCTTTACTTAACATATATACGAATGTATAGCCACATAGGTAGTAAATAGAGAAGTTATTTCGTCGTAAAGTGCTGTATTTTACTTGTGAAAAATATGGCGAGATTTCATTAACTCGATACACAATATACGCGAAGTGTTCTGTTGTGAGATAAAAATAATAAAATTAAAATTATATGTTATATTGTTAAATAAATTACGATAGCAATAATGTTCATTATATACATATACTGACTCGTCGTTACCCGGTTGGTCGCTCGTATACCCGGAGGTACCTTGGTATTCAAAATAAAGTAAGTACCGGTAAAAAATGTCCTATAACCTGTAATTTTTTAATATCAAAATAAATATTTCGCTTTCCTCTATTTGAAACTACCGCTTGGGATTCCTCTCGTTTGTTGCTCGCGAATCCTGTCGTATTTTAACGGAATTTCTAAATAAGATGATTTCTTACTCAATAGTAAAAATTGCTTCATGTATAAACCGTTTTATCAGGAATCGTGAGTAGCGGTGGTTAGGAGACAAGGCCGCATATTGATGACCTTTGCCGTCAAATTGCAAACATATAGACGAGTCCATATCTTATTAAATTCCATATTATTTTAGAAAGTATCTTATAATTAATGAAGGTTAACTGATAAATGAGCTCATCTGAAGGTTTGTGTACTCGATTTTGATTCTAGTGGTTTTATGCAAATTTGAAGCAAACTTTATTTATGACTTACGAACTTGCCCAAAGATATTGAAATAATTACGTGTGGATCAAGTGAACGGATTTTTTATAAACGTATTATAAATGTATTTATGTATTACTTTAATAATTTACATCTATTAAAACACTTTTATTCATGAATGTCGTTTCGTACATTTATAATTAGAAGAACAAAGAAGACCGGCGTACATATTAGAATGTAATTTAGCGTCTTTTCAATTAGAACATTAATATATAAAAGAACAAATATTTTCTGGTATACATTATAGTGCATGCGTAGGTAATCTGAAAATACTACAAAAATAATATATTACTATCTAAACTAAGCATGAGTTAATTGGTGTTATTAATGATGAAACTTTCATTAATATTTTAGCTAGATCATGTAAATCAATTTCTTCTCCAATTGTTTGGAAAAGTCATTCAATTCGATTCTTGATTTATATCGCGGTAAGATTACCTCTATAAACGAGTGTTGATTTCCGTTATGTATGAGAAGGAATTATTAAAAATTACAATGATGTAATGTGTGTCAAAGTCGGTGGCTAGTGAGTCAGAATTGAACTTGATCGAGTTTTTACAAAAGACTTTAAAGGTTAATGCAAAGCTTACAAAATTTAATAACATAAAAAGTAATCGCCGCGATCTATGTATATCCGAATTTATTATGTTTTAAATTATCTAGCAATAATGACGTCCTGGCCGCTTGTTTCCTTAATAATATATCTCAAACTCGCCCGTCATTTTATACATATCCATAATGCTATGTATTGCCTACCTTGAGAAAGGTAATAAAAAGAATTAGATTATAATAAGACATGCTGATATCATTTAAAAATCTGAATTCCAATCTAGCGATATCTTTTCACATTGTACACATTACCAAAAATGAAATCTAAATCACAATTTAGATTTCATTTTTATTTGATAGTCACACGAATTAGGTTTAGCACAATAAGTCTTGAATATTAACCCCGAGGGACCATGATGAAACATAATTGTTTTAATCGACATGGGTAAATGAGCCAAGGCCAAGGTACATGACCTTCACTTTTTTTAAAGGAATATTGCAGAAGCGATGATTTCGCCATCCCCTGCTATGGTATATGGTACTTTTCAAAAAATAAATTGCCTATAAAACGTGACAATTACCGCGACTACTTTACTCAGATCTTTCCAATGTTTGATATTGGTTTAATTCTACCGTTGTCATACGTTATATCTTTGTACAAAGGTGTGTCTTTATACGCTGAAAGTTGAGCAAGGATTTCTAAATTCTTATATTTAGGTTAGTTAGAGATATAAATAGCTGTGATATGTTCAATTTATATTGAAATAAGGCTTGTATATGTCCTATAAGCAGCTTTGCTTGCATTACTCGTGTGTAGTCTATGAGCTACTGACACGTTTTATTTTTATTGTAACCTATAGGTTATTGCTTTATAAATAAGTAAGAGTAGATAAAGCCTCGATATTTTCTTTTCTTATTTAAAATCCTTATAACACATTAAACTTTAACCTAACATCATTAGTTATGTTATATATTATATGTATATGTATACTATTTTTAATTATGTAGGTATTCTTTGTTTCTATCAGTATGCTACGGTTATCGCTGCGATATTATTGTATGTAAAGAAAAATAATTCGATAAATTGCTAAAAAAAGTCACTGAAAATTTTCTATTAACTACAGTGGCTATAATGACGGCTCCTTCGGTAATATTTGAATATATGCACAAACTACTGAGCTGTAAATGTGACCTTAGCTAAATTATAACGCAAGGGGAATTAGTGAGTGGGCTGACAATAGGTACGTTTGCAAATCTGTAGATCAGTAATCAATATATCATATTATCTCCAAAAGATTACAAAAAGGGTGTAAGGTTCCGGCATATTAATGCTACTCATAGGGAAGTTTTATTTCAATGGATAGGTACTTTCATTCATAGTACAACATTTTAACAAATTCGTGAAATAGATCTTCTTCTTTACTTTTCTTTGTCGTTTCGTATTTATATTTAAGTACATTCGTCAGTTTGACACATGGCCATCATCTGTCACAATCAGACTAGATGAGATATCAACACAATATCCAAAGTAGTGCAAACTATCTTTTAACCGATTCTTATTATTTAAAGCAAGATAAGTATCAATAATTACCGCTGTAAGTTAAGAGCACCCAAAACGGTTGCACATAACGAGTCACGGAGCCCAGAGGCGAGCCGATAAGCGCCAGAGATGTCATTTGTCAAAATTGACGTGGGTTGGTGACCCACTTACACGATACAAAATACAAATAGATCATTCATTTTAGGCTACAACTTATGATTATATTTGTGATCACTAATAAAGTTAGTACTAACATTTAAAAAATAAAAAAGTCATATCTTGTTAACTGCCATCAGCGAACAGCCTTATTGATACTTTTATAGCAAACTGCTTAAAAATCCACTTGTCGATGCAAATTTGTTTAATAGCATTGAGGTAATGTGACCATGAAAATGTACAACAGTTTAAAAATAATATGTAGATAATGCTTAATTATGTTAAAAAATAATTAAGCACGTCCACAGCTCTTCTGATTTTTAAGTTTCATAAATTTAAAATCAACCAATTTGGTCCGTGTAAATTTTAGGACCTTATTTATAATATGCTTTATTTCCAGTTACAATTTTAAAAATTAATATCAGTTAGCGGCATATAAAAATAAGAAGCAATATACGTCTCACTTTTTTGTAAAGCGCTCTCAAAATGTTTCTTTATTTTAGCAAGATACGAAAGTTCTAGGGCTATTTGCTTGTAGTCCCTTCGCAGGCGTAATAGTGGGTTGCGTGGGAAATCAATTGTTAATGGACAGGATTTATAGCCTGTTTAATTACTATCTGTAACAATAGCTTGTTACTACGGAGGCTTCTGGTCCAACGTTAACAAGGAATTATGAAACTCCTACATATACAATTGTTAATCATCAATCAATAAGGATAAGACGCAAAACTATTACGGAAACAGAGTCCTCCAAAACTCGTTTTTTAGCATAGATTTATGGAAGTTGCTCAAAATATTCAGCAATTCGTAACGTTGATATAAATATAAAAATAAATCTTGGTTGCAACTTTGTATTACATATATATAACTAAAGCGATATGGTTAAATATTTGAAAACAATAATGGTCGTTATTTACCCACTTTTTGAAATTATATTATATGAAATTAAATTTTTATAAACACATACCTACTTACATATACATATATGTAAGTAGGTATTAAAATAAAATAAAGACCTCTTTTTCTATTTTATTAGTTCAAAAAAAATGTAAAAGTATAAAAATTTCATTAGTTTTTTTAGTAAAATGAGGGCTGCTTGAGTTCTGCTAAGCTTTTGAACGGTTGGATTACAAAATTGGTAAATTTAATGACATGTTACATGTCACACATAAATCACTACACTGTAATTATTAAATAAAACGAATAATTCACGTGAAAAATGTATAATTTCATTTAACAAAACTGAAATCAATTAAGAGCTATGTTACACCTTTAATTAAAATTAAAACAAGTTTAGTGGGTGGCCATGCTGTAGCAAAATATAGACTCCTTTAATCGGAAAGCGAAGGTAAACACATACCGTTAAAATTAAAATTAAGCCCACGTAACGATAAGTTTCACGTGCGATTGATCTGATGTCGAGTCTAGAACGACTGAACTTCGACCTTTTTTTTGCTACTGTTCTAAACACTGTCCAATGTTACATATACTACAGCGAATTGGATATGTCGATGGAAAAAATGCCGCAATTTCTTTTTTAATTAAAAAGATTAGTTTACATTATCATTTAATAAGTGTGCAGCTGTGCTACAAAAGATTATTAATCTCTAAGGGAATATGTAACCCTATGAACAAATACTGTATAATACTTTTGGTTATCGGGTGAATATGACGAAAAGATGAGTCCTGCGGTGACCGACAATAGTAGAGCAAGACAAATGAGTTTTACTCTCTATCTATGGCATAATGTAAATAAAAAAATAAAGTGGAAAAAGAACGTTACTACGTGTACCTACTTACTCTAAAATAGCATAAACGAATGATTTTCCGTAAATAGTAGTTTTTTTATAAGTAATCACCTCGCCGCACATACACAGAATATAAGACAAACTTCAAAATCCTACGTCTAATGTATGACAATAATAAATGACGTAATACACGTGCTGGGTATACAAAACATTTTTTTTATAATTGTCTAAAATTATCCAATATGTCCGTATATATTATATTTGAAATACTTAGTTGTGAGTTTATAAGTAGGTTAAGAAACATACATTAATTACAAAATCAAGCTGGAATGAAAATTTTAATCATATCATTTATAACCGTATCTAAAACTCGGATTACAAATAAGTTACTCTAATTTATGTAATTACTGTTACATATTAAAATCTTGAAACTGCTTGGGATACGGAGTATGAGTTAACAGCGCATTCAAAGATTCTGCAGGGGTAAAATTCTCTTTTTGAAAACGTGCAGTGTTTCAAAATAAAGTTCGTGTTGAAGTCATTACTGTTATACACTTATATTTACATACAACAAGATTTTATATTACATAGAACTATAGTATATTAGTTTTAAAATATATAGAGAGGGTGTATTGTTAAAGTAAGGATAATAAATAGAGTTTATGGCATGACACAATCATCATACTGAAATTTCGGATTTCGGATTAGAATGTTACCTTTCTTCTATATCAATTATATTTAAGTTGTAACTATTATACCTATATCTTCATTTACCAATGAATACGCGTTGCTTTATTTTTCCGGAGCAGGTTCTATAAGGTCCCTAAAAATATTATTAAGTACCTTGTAAAGGATACGATTGTTTGTTCGTTCTTGGTGGTATATCTAACTATAATTTAATCGATGTTAATATGCACATTATATCAACCAATTTAATTATCTTCCTTCAAAATGTCTCAATTTACTTGTATATCTACATAATCATGTTTTGTTATTAAAATAGTGATTGTGAGTACGTACGTAATCTTGTACCACACGCAAACACCTGCGACCCGGCCGCTGCTCCACTTAGACACGATCTTATGTGAAATTCATTTTAAATATCTCAGGTGCAATGCTATTAACTAGTTATCATATTTTGACAGCTCCCCTACAAGCTAATAGTTTATTCAGACGTGATCAGCTCAATATGCCTTAGAGTATACTTTAAAGATTAAAATGCCTACAATTTAATTAAGTTACAAAATTGTTTTTAAGTTTGGTAAAACACAACTTTAAGTAGAATTTCTTTTGACTATACGAGTATAGTTGATAACGACAAAATTTATATATTAAGACGAATTCGCCGGTGCTTAAATACTCACCAACAAGCAATACTGTATAGCTAATTATGCACGAATTTAGATTAAGTGGAATTTTGATCTGTAGATAAAGATTAAAAAAACCATATTTGCCTGTAGAAATATAATACGGTACAAAACTAGGGTTTGTAAATCTTTAGTAAGCAGGCATCGTGATCACATCACAGCTTCCCATCAGGTAGGATCGTAGTTAATCAACCGTATATTAAGTTAAAAAGCAATTAGTTTGTAACCGACTTGCGATCCAAACTATTCTCGAATAAACCTAAAATGTATAAGCTTAGAGTTAATTCGATGATAGAGAATGTAGCTATTACGTACATTTTATATTTTTTTGACTTAAACATTATTAATAACTGAGAATTTAAGCACTGTTACACGATAAATATCGAATCAGCTAAATCCCACTAATAATTAGATGCGACCTTCATTCGTAGCTGTGATCACTTTCGACTCATATAGATCTTAATGATAGTTGAGTTATGTACTTATCTATAGGCCTAGTGAATGATTCACAGCAGCACTAAGCAGCTGCGAGGCAACGGGTAGAGATTACTGATTAATACGTCAATATTAAGCTTATAACATTTTAAGCGATTTAGACTATAGATTCGTTAGTTGTAACATTATTCTTGAACTCATAAATAAACTTTCTTACCTAGCTGACCCAGCAAACGTCGTTTTGCCACATAAATTTATAAAATTTGGGGTTGTATGTATTTTTATATCCTGTATCATAAAAAAATAGAAACAAAACAGTTTGTCTAAAAAATAAAAATAAAAAATTTAGGAGTGGACCACCCTTAATATTTAGGGGGATGTAAAATAGATAGTAGCCGATTTTCATACCTACTGAATATGATGTAAAATTTCACGAAAATCGGTCGAGCCGTTTCGGAGGAGTATGGGAACGAACATTGTGACTCAAGAATTTTATATATTAGATTATCATATTATACATATCTATTTTCATGGAAACTCGGGCCTTGCTCATTTTTTAGTTGATATTATAAGGACAATAAGGTTCAGATAAGATGTACTTAGAAGGCTAAGTACATCTTATCTGTACCGGTCACTAATTAAACGATTGAATCGTGATTAGTACCAATTAAACAAAAGTTCCATGACAATCAAGTGTTAATCATTAGACCCTTACTCCGGATGATTGATAAGGTCACTGCACACTAGCTAGCGTTAACGTAACAAAATAAGTTTTGCGTAAGTACAATGTATGCGAGATAAATTTGGGTCACTTTATTATTTTGAAAGTAGTCCACCGAGATTCCGCGTCAAAATGATTTAAGGTCGGAGACAGCTTAAGGCGCATATCACACGGACTCACGTACGGCTTTTTTTTTTTTTGGTTCCGTGACTTTAAAAGCTGTAATACGAAATAAATTGTTTTAACAAATTCACTTATGCCAATCTTTTCTTCCCGATGCGGTATATGACAATTTCTAATAAAAGAAGCAAGAATTATTTTTATTTTCAAAGGCATTGTTTAAGGCAAATTTACAATTTTAAGTAATTTTAAAGACAGAAAAAATATTGTTTACTCTTCTCTGTTAGATATAAAGCATAGTGTTGAATAAATTAATGTTAAATTAACAGTGATACAGATAACAGTGTTTTATAAATCTCTAGGGAATGAAAGCAAAGCAAATTGTTTAAGAAGTTGTGCGGAACCCACCGCTGTTTAGCGTGTTTGCGTGAGTTTGTCGCAGCGGTCATGGCGTCTCAGTTTTTTCATGAAATGTAAATATTGTTTCTTAACAACTATTTATCCAGTATACAACAATTCGAGCTTACGTTTTAATTGTTGGTAAATAATATAAATGTAATTATGATTGTCTTATGGACTTGTATATTATTACATATATACAAGTTCTTAAGGCTCTTCGATATTAATCTATGAAATGTAGGTATATGTAATTTTTATCGTAATCCTTATGTTTTTAGTAGGTAGAGAGTATGGTTGAGATTCTTTTGAAAAGCTTAATTTAGATTTTAACTGGTCTCAACGTTCCTTCACATCCGCTGCTGTCTTGGAGTAAATTTTTTCTCATTAGTTGAAAAAGCCCAATAAGGTCAAATCGCTTATATTCAGATAAAATACATTATGCTTAAGTGTTCTAATCATGTTATTAATTCAACATGTAAGTAACGAGACTACTTCATTAAAATTTGAATCGTAAATGTCACATAATATAATTACGTTCCGGATGTCGAGGATTAACACTTTACTACGAAAAGTTCGGGTACGTCTCAGGTGTCATATATTTAAATAAAATACATTTTAATAGACTAAAATGTGATTATTATTATGTAATTTTTCAATTATTTTATTGATTAATAACCATGACCATGACCATGCCAGTGAGAAAGCGGTATAATAATAGTAGTAGTAGGTATAATAAGGTTCTTGAATAATTACTAAAATTAATAAATAATGCGTTAGTGTAGTTTATTTAAGTAAGCTGATACCCACGTAAGTATAAGACAATATTAGGTGCCATACAATTAATACATTTATGGCTTCGACCGTGGTGTTTTTATGAAATATCAGTCTTCTTTTTGTAGTTAATGACCACTGCTTGCATATTATAGATATATCGTTTTAGGTTTGACGTCTTACTTTGATAATTGCTTGAAATTGTTCCACGAAAACGAATTTTGAGATGAAACTAAATTCATATGGAACTAGTGTCGAAAGAGACTGGATTAAAAGCATTAAAGCAAGGCGAGCGACAAGGATCTCGATATTATTTATTCGTGTTTTGCAAACGATATTTGCATACACACCACGGCATATACTATATTTATATATTATGTAGAAGTTAACATGTTTGACGTTTTGGACAAGTGCATTTCGGACGACGGTGAATTTTCAAAGTTGTATTATGTATTCATGTTATAGTACATTAGCACGACACAAAAATGAGTTTTTTTAACTGTTCAACCGTACTTTCTTTGCTTCTATATACATATAGATTTACGGATAAGTCTTCTGCGTCAAAGGACTCTGAATCTTCAATTATATTGCTCTGAAAAGAATAATACTTGCGGTTTTTTTAGTCTATTAAAAACAATTGAAATAGCGTGATTATTAAACTAGTATTTCTAGTTGGCGTTAAAATTGTGAATAAAATACCATGTTTATATTTGTTACATAATGACTCATCGTATATTAATATCTATTAATTTATAATTCAAATGAATCACTAATGTTTTTTTAGATCAAATGCTGTGCTATTTGACGATCCCGGACATTCGTGTTTTGACAAGAATTTAATATTAGTTACTAATGATAAAGTATATGACATGACATTTTATTAAATTATGTGAGAGAGAATATTTAAATGATGTTCTTTTCATAGTAAACGAAAGCAAACCATAAAGTGGTATATTGTATATATGTTTTTTCAAGCATATTACTTATTCGTAAGTCTGGTCATTTTTGAGGAGTAGAGAATAGAATTGGAGGGATGTCAAAATTGTGTCCGGATTACAAACTGTTCGTACATGAAGTGGTCGTCAAGTGCAGTACAGTAACGCAAGATTCTGAATGCGTAAAGTATATTTTTAGTCTGGCCATAAATACTGTTACAATTGAAATAAAACAAAATATTGCCTTTGCATTTGTAATCTGTTATTTTTATATGATTGTTCATTGTGTTTTTATCGTTTTGGCGCCACTAGATGGTACAGTAATTTGCGATATTAAAATAGAGTGGGATGATAAAGAGAACCGAACCACTGCGATTGCATTACACAAAGTAGGTATGGAATTAAATACAATTTTTAAAACTGTCCATACGCCTGGTGTTAGTAAAATGTTTGTGCACCAGGCTATTAATAGGTACAATGAGACCTCCTATGTTTGTGACAGAAAAATATCTGACCTTCCACGTAGTTTTCGTATGAAAAAGGTGGTCAAAGTAGTAAGGGAATGAATTCGAAGACATTCTCTCCGAAAGAATGTATCTGGGGAAACAAAAAGGCCGCATTTATGCTCAAAGCTCTAGGGAAGCTTCCCAACTAGTCGCCAGAGCGTGACGTGGACATTATCCGATTTCAGAGACGGTTTGGTGGCGTATTAGCTATGAAGGAGTGACTGAGCCGTACTTTTGTAAAAAGGTATCAAAACATCGGCACAAGTGTATCAAGATATCATTCTTGAGAAAGTAATGAAGCCCCTTAATAACACCATGTTCAATAACCAAGAATGGTCCTTCCAGCAAGACTCGATATCGGGTCATAAAGATCTGTCTACGCAGTCTTGGTTGGAATCGAAAGTTTCGAACTTCATCAGAGCTGAAAACTGGCCGTCCCGATCGTCGTAAGTTTTAGAGCGTATTGGCTTTGGAGTTCTTATAACAAACTGTACAATTCGCAGTGAAGAATTTTCCCATGAAAAAAGTGCGTGCTACTATTGATAACTGGCCTCGACGTTTAACGGACTGCATTGAAGCCAATGGAGACCACTTCGAATACGCTTTTTGTATTTTATTTTTTTATATTTATGTATTAAACTAACACATTGTAAAAGTAATAAATGTTATTTGCAATAAAAAAAAATGTTTTTACTTTATATATCAGTATTTATGGCGATACCAGGTAAAAATTCATGCAATTATATTAACTTATATATAGTGCTTTTCACATCTAGAGAGTTTCTCGCCTTCAAGATACACTGACAATGAGTATTGATATGATTATGTAAACTATAATACTGTTTATGGAAACTAGATAAGTCATTACACACTCAAACAGATCTATTTTTGTTGAATATATTGTTCCCACTCCAAAAGTATGATAAACTCTTTCCATGTAAATAGCACTTTAACATGAACTGGCCTGTTGATGTAGGTATAACATAAAAATAACGTAATTTTGTTATTGTAAAATATTGTGTTGTTGGGCCCAGTCTACTGCAAACAGCTGACACGTATAGGTAATAATATGTAGGTTAACAGTCCTTTTGAGGTGCATTCTACGAACTGAAGTCAGCCGGCAGCGTGCCCCTCGGTCGGAACACTGCAGTTATCTCGTTTTTACTCGAAATTAATTGCAAGTCGCGATATTGTTTATAAGCACAAAAGTTTATTGCATTTTATATATATGTTTATGTATATATGTATGTATTAAATCATAAAGGCAAGGAGCACGTTAATATTTATTACCTATGTGACCTCCTTATAGTACAGATAGTGCCACAGATAATAAATACTCACAGACAATAGAGGGAGGGTCGTATGGTAATGTAGGGTGTGGACTGGCTGCTGGTACTGGTCTGTTATTAGCTTGTTTTTGGGAATTGACAATACCTACTACAACTTTTGCGGTAACGTAACCGAACCGTGCAATTGTAACTTTGGCAGATATGCAATAATGTCATAAACACATTTCGATAAGAAAGGATATTTTTTTAGAAACTGTATTTTAACTTATATAAACAAAAATACGTATGTAATAGTTTTTTAGAGCAAAATATTGATGGGGGGTTTTCTGAAAGAAATTAATCTTTCACGAATTTAATTTGGTTTGTTTCATGAATGAATTGTTTCATTAGTGATTTTTAATTCCCAACGAAACCAACTATACGATTGTATTCTAAATTATCTGTAATATAATTAAAGACTTTACAGGGGAGACGTTTATAAGTACGTTTCTACATTTTTTTTAAATATTGTTTACAATCAGTGAAAATTATGAATTTGTTTTAGCGATACAATAATGTTATTAAATAAAGAGAAATTAACAATATTTATATTTATTTTCTTCTCAGCACTTCACTTGTACGTAGAAATTCCTACCCAAAAAATTTTAGTAATCAAATATCGTTATATCAGCTGTGACATCATCATTATCACAATACGTGCATCATTGCACGCCCTATTATTATGTTAATAACTAATTTAGTGGCTGCTACATATTAATTATAAAGTGCTCAAACGTTTCATCAATAATATGGTTGCTTGCTTTTAAATTTACAATAATAATACAAGCTATCTATATAATATACATATTAAATAAAAGTAACAATCTAATCTTAGTTTATGTTTATTAAATTTTATGTTTATAGTATGTTATTCATACGTCTCATCAGTTTCGAGCATTGAAGGTATAAAAATATTCAAGTTCTGTTCGGACATGACCAAGTACCAATAAATACTTAATTTATAATATTATACACTTTTAAATAATGTCATAAATACAAATATATAATAATAAATAATCAAACAGATTCAACTAACAGATAAAGGACATAAAAATAAAATATAAATGATCTACTTTAAACTAATCATATGGAAATGAGATGGATGTCAACGGTATTGCGAAACTTTGCCACTTTGCATGAGTGTAGCAATACTGCACTAATCCAGCAATAAAGTTAACACTAAAACAGTTGATAAACTGCCTGATGTTACAACTGACCTTCACTGACTTTATCATTCTTAACAGGTCTGTTGATATAAGGAATTTAAGCCGCCGATAGGTCATTAGTTCATACTTACTGCTTTATTTACAGTGCTGGATTTCAGGTTCCAGTTTGTTTAACGGTTGTCGTAGGAATAGTTTTCTGTAAACGTTTTGCTGTAAATGTTAATCTTGCCTGAGAGTTCTATTTTATAGTTTTTATACTTTTGAAAGGTTGTCTACTGATCATTTTAATTCAGTCAGTTTATTATAATCTTTATTTTATTCGCGGTTTAATGGTATTTACATAGCTTTAAGTGCTCAATTGGACACGTGGACGTGAACCAGAACGATTATTTAACATCACGTTAAGTCGACAGAAACATGCGCTTATGCTCTGCCCTATTAATAAATACGGGTAATTAATTTTGTTTATTACTGATAGGTGTAAAAAGGTAATTAACATAAAACTTAAAACTTATTATATAATATTTTAATAATCTTAGTAAATACTTAGTCATAACATTTACTAAGAGAATTATGAAATAACTTAATTAAATCTGTACATATCACAGTTAAAAATTGTAATACGTCGTTCTCTTGTATGACTTTACGCAAGATAAGCGATGATATTTTATTTAAATATACAAATTCGTTTACGGTAATAATACAAGTATAAGCCAGGTGAGGTTTAGAACCTACGTTTGTCGAGATCAAATCGTAATAAACACAGTTCATTGTAATTTTAAAATGGATATTGTATAACTAAAGGTTATAACAATGTAGTCTTACGGAAAAATGGATATTTTTCGTTACCCATATTGTTTAAAGAATATAGAAAAGCAGTAAAACAGTAGTATGCATCCACCTCTTCAGTAGTTAATATTCAAATATAAAATATAACTATTACTACTTCGAAATGTTTATATAACGGGGTAATAATATGTATGTTAAATGGTGTTTGTTCTACGCGACGTGTTCGTAAAATATTGTTCCCGTGTGTTCAGAACCTTCTAAAGTAATCGTCTGAAAAAAAATAATAACTGATTTGTACTATTACTTATTCATACTTATATTAATATTTTCTTGAAATTTACTTGACTTTTTGGCCTCTTGGCAGTTGGCTGGGTAAAGAATAAAACAATAATTGATTTACAGGGGTAAGAAAAATATATAAATAATACATAACATTCTATAAGGTGTTTTTTCCGTTGCTGTGTATTTTATGTACGTTTCTATTTATAAAATAATACTTTTTAAATTCGCATCTGTTGTATTGCTTAATTTAAAAAATTATATTACCATAGTGCAGTCTACGTCCGAAAATTCTCTTCGGAAATGAGCAGTCTTTCCGTCCGGAAGCTTTATTATTTGGTGCAGTATATTTTCTCCTTCCAGAGTGTATGTTATCCTCACCTGAACAACAACATAGAATTTGTATATAACAAACGAGGCTCACTTTTCTTACTAGTTTAAATTTATATATATGTAAAGTATGTTCTAATTTTAAAATTATTCCTTAGCTCCTAAGGGACAAAGAAATTTATTGGTCGTTTGAGTTTAGAATAATTTGTTTGATCTGTGGTACTGATAGTGAATGCGGAAGGTAAAATCAGTTGTGTCAACACTATTTAAAAAGCACAATTAAAATTTTATTTAATGTGTTATTTATTCCAGTACCAGGCCTTAGATCATTGAAACCACTATTACACAACAAAATCGTACATTATAAATATATTCTTTACGAATCGCTTAATAATTAATTAGAGAATATAAATAAATTTATATTACAATAATCGCTTCGCTGCCAGAGTATCCACTCGCAGCCAATGAAAAATTAAAGTGTGTATGCATACTAAGGCAGACTCATTTATGTAAATGATATATAAGATTTAACATTTTTTAGCAGAGCCTTTGCATATATTTTTAATTTTGAAGCTATTATTTAAATAATAAAAACAAATTAATTAATACGCCTATTACAAGTTGTTGTCTCTAATTCATGATAAACAAAAATATATCATTAGGTACCCCGAAAATCTATGAAAAAAGGATTTTTAATAATTAATTATTACATAAAAGTTTTACGATCTGAACGACCAGAATTATTTGAACGCAAGTGTAAACTTCCTTCAGGTCACTATCTGCCGCCGATTAACTTCATGAATTTAGTTAAAGCAACCCAGTTTTTATATTTATACGATACAACTATAAAACAAGATGCGACACTTATTAATATCGAGTAGATTTCTGATTTTTATACTTGGAAAAAGCATATTTATAATGGTATGTTAATCGTGATTCTGAAAAGATACGAAGGAAGATAGAGATGTTGATAACATCTCTATAATATATAGAGATATATTAAGAAAATTGTATGAATATATATTAAGTAAAATGGTCATATTCAGAAGCAAACTGTATTTAAATAAAAATTTCGTTATTGTCAAAATACATGGGATTTGTTCTCTCTGAATATCCTTTACGTAATCAAGAGATAAACAAACAAATAAGACTCAGTACTTATCATGATATAATAAAGTGCAATAAATGAGACGTACACACTAACAGGTGTTTAATGCGTTGTCATGTCTCCATTTGTATGAAGGCATTTAGTAGGCGTCACACACTATTTAATCAATTAGGCGTGTTATGTAAAGAGAAAGTTTGTATACAATAAACCAGCTTAATCAAAAATTTTAATTACGAACTACTTGTCACGTAATGAATCATTAGGATTTTATCTGTGAGGTATATGAGACATTCAATATTAAAGTTATAATCACCTAATTTCACTCGTAAATATTAAGATAAAATTGAATAATTATTTATAACACCCGGTGGCTCACTGTTCCATCCGAGTTCATTTCATGTATACACAATGCAGCGAATGACGATAATAATAGCAGAGAGATAATAATAATAGAGAAAGAGAGATAATTATATTTTGTTCTACGCACTGTAGCAACATTTTACTACTGAAAATCCCGTTAAAATCCTGTTAAGCATCGCCACCGCATATACTTTTATATGCCTTGTAAACTATACAAATGATAATTTTGTTTTATTTATATAGCTAAATAATAAATCATTAATTCAATAATATTTAACAAGTATAATTTTTTTAATGTAATTAAAACAATAGTTGCCGCTCGTAATTAGAATGAAATAAAGAGTGACAAAAATACTTTAGCAATTGTGATGTTGGCCTTGGAAAGGTTGTATATTGGATCCCTTTACTAAAGTCAAGAGGATTCAGGATTCATTGTTGTAGGAAACGTCTTTAACTTATATCTAGATAGCCAAGTGAACTAACCTTAGACCCATCCTTCCTTTCCATCTCCAGTTCCTCTCCAAGTTTGAATGTATGCCCCACGTGCTTGGTTTCGACCTGGAGGTCCATACGGAAAGTGTCCTTGTCAAGTCTGGTAAAACAAATTGTTGGCGCGAACATCTTGAAGGCTTGTATGATGTCATGTGTGTCTGGAATATAGCTATATTGTATTTAATACAACTTCTTACAATACTCAACAAAAGTTACAATGAAAGCAATCTATTTGAATACATTTGAACATATATTATACATTCTAACTTAATATTATAAATGCCGGAGTGAGTTTTTTGTTTGTTTGTTACATTTTTATGCTTGAACTACTGAATTCATTGAGGAGAATTTTGGTATTGATATAGAACGCATCGTGGAAATGCGAGTGATGTAAAAGCTAGTTACACAATAAGAATCATTATTAAAGGATCATAGGTCGGTCAATTTCATTGTGGTTACCATTTTCTTAACAGGTGAGAAGGTTTCCTGCTTGTGATTCAGTCGAAAACCCTTTTTTATTTTCTTTCTGATGTATTCCAAACTAGTGAGAACCGCAAACGTCAATTAACAATATTAGTTATCAATTTGAAACACGATTTTAATTTTATAACAAGCTCTAATACGTAAGTCATGGACAGATAACGTAAACACCTTTTTTTCACAACATATGATTGCAGTGTTTAGGCGGTAAAATTTAAAAATCTTTACACATCACCGACTATAATTATTATATTTATACTGAATTTATCTGATAATTACAACACAAATGTTAATCAACAACAACTTACTAGAGGCTTTTACTAATTCATTGATATTTTCACAATGGGAACGTCGAAATTTTTTACCCGAAAACGACATGGTACTATTTTTTAAATATATTTTGTTACAAATATACAAAGATGTTACGGTGTACTGGGGACAGAAGTGTGCTGCACGTATGTACACCGAGTTGTATCAATTAGATAAGATTACAAATAGCACTGTCATCGGCATGCCGCATGATTCGGCATTTGTGCCTTTTTTAAATTTGTGTTGAGAGAAAAATAATATATAGATATTTTCATTGTGTTTCTGGAAATCCGTCATAATTTTAAATTGTATATATGACTAATGTAGTCTATTTACACAATTAATATACATTCCATATTTAAATGTATTTGTGAATTTCTTTTTTGCACTATACAATATCAAATACAAATAAAACATTTATTTAAACATCTTTGAGAGCTATTTTAGTAATTTAATTAGAGTCAAGTGTTAATTACAATGCGAGTATATAATAATTCTTTTCTAATGTTACGCACTGTGCGAACATTTACTGAGCAACATAAAAGATAACTAATATCTTCATATATAGATAAGTATTTAAGATCATCTCTTAAAATCATTTACGCTGATTTTATTTGAAAATTCAAACATTTTTTATTCCAATTTAATGTTATATGTTGCAAAATGTATAATAATTAAGATGGAAACCGCCATTCTTGGAAGGGAAGGTTGTAAAATGGATTTTGACTTCAGTTTATTAATTAATGTCCGCTAAAGTGTCGTTTACCAAGAGAGCTTGTGTGGGAGAAGTTGTCTGTCAAAATCTTTAAATGTCTTCATCGTCGGTATAATGTATATTAGTGGTACAGTGGGTAGAGTAGGCGACGCCAGTGATACATTTCAATGATATATATTAAATTCCGGATCTGATTGACAACGTGATCCATAATCGTATGATATAATAGTTAAATGATAGCGCTGCGTTTGTTCAGCCAACAGAACAAAACGGTCGATTTGTTGTCCGCCATGATTACATCTAACGATATGGGTATCAGAACGATTAAATCTATTATTAGATATTAAATTTCACAATATTTCTATAATATATTCAAACAGAATACCCTACATTTTCACAAGACTACACTTTTATCGCAAGATGGAATCATTACAACAATCAACAATTATAATATTCATCACGCCTTCAAAATCGGTATGAATGAAATCGAAAAACTGTATCAATACATCTTCTTCATATATTATTTAAAATTTAAGACCACATAACACGATGGTGATCTCTGAAACCTGTCAACGGATTTCAATGATTTCAATTTAAATTTCGCTTCTTTTTGATCTTAAAATCTGGCATCGGTCTGTGCTATATTCTATTAGTTTGATGTTTAAATCATAAATAAGAAGTGGTGGACTATAAGTCTTGTTTTTACTGCTTGATATACTTATTATACGAATAGATCTTAATTCTTCTGTTTTGGCTTGTGGTACCTATAACAATTTTAATGTCAGAAATATAAAACAGAAACTTTTTATATTCACAAGCATATGTATCAGTTATTTACACTGTAATATTGAGATAACATTACAGATACCCATCTTTGAAACTGTTCCATGTGAGCCTTGCTGCCATGCTATCAAAATCAAGTCAGTAGGAACATCAACAAGACTCACTAGGTATTTACTGAAATTGACAGATCTTAAGTGGAAATGTATGTAAACATCTCTAGCTGTCGACGATAAATATCATTATGTATTTTGCAAAGTTAACTAATTGAATTTCAGCGTAAAATTTTTTCAAGTGTCCAACTCAGGATTTATTGCGTCCGATGAAATCTCTCCAAAAGAGAATTCCAAGGAATTACGACACACGCACAAGTGACATGTAAAAAGCTTGAAGCTCTAGATAGAGGCTGTAGCGATCGCGCGACCTTCAGGGCAGAGCGAGGGCGGGGCGCCTATGAGTGCAGCCTGCTGCGGTAGCAGCGTCACTCGTACTTCGCTCTTCAAACAACCAACGCGCTTCCAAACTCTTAATCCAAATTCGCATCGGAATGACAGATTGATTTTTAAAAATGTGGCTATGGTTCTTGTTGGGTTTGGGCGCGGTGCTTTCGGCGGAGGGCGCGGGCGCGGGCGCCGCTCGACTCGTCTGCTACGTAGAAACCGCGCGGAATTCCGACTTCAGAGAGTGTACGCATCTCGTCTACGCGGGCACGGCCAGGGGTGACAAACTTGAGGGACTGTTGAAGGAGTACAGGAAACACAACCCCAAGTTGAAGATTGTATTGCGAATTACGGACGAGGATAAAGTAAGATTCCTTTGGATTTGTTTTATTTGATATGATACACTTTTTTCTCCAGTCACGTGATACAAATTCAAATAAGAATAACAAAAACTTGAGAAATATTTAACTTATAACTTAATATTGATTTGTAGGAAAATAATCACAAGTTCGTGTATTAATTGGAAATTGGTATTTTAAGCTTTAAAGTTGATTACCTTAACATATTGACACCAATGTTTGTGCAGAAACGTTCATCGAAATATTTGATGACATTAAAAAGAAGTATAAAAAAGTCTGTCTACTTTTAATTGAAAAAATATATTTTAAAGTTTTTCACCACTTTAAAATAAAATTTTCACTACACTGATTTAAGAGTACTTGTTTACATGGACGGCCATAACCTAACCTTTATACCATTTGTCTGACTTTGGTATGTTTGATAGTTCATATTCAGAGAATTTCTCCTAAGAGGTCTATTTTTACATTCATTAAGGGTATTAAGAATAAGAAACTAAATGTATTGTGGGATAATATAGGTGATTTATATTAATTGTACTTCATCGATTATTTTGATATAAGCGTTTATGCATGTACGAAGCCAACAAAATCGGGATGACTTGCTAGTTTATTCTTGAAACGTAACTTTTAAAGTACCATAACAATGAGTTATGTAATATTTACTTACACCTAATCTATTTTAATGTGACAACCGCGTGCTGTAGACAGTTATAAACATTCGAAATTGATCCTTAGATCAATACTCGTACGTCCGAAATCATTTAAACTTACATAAGAAGAAAGTTCGGACGAGCCCAGGACTAATGCAGGCATTGTATTCATATGTTAATTACTCACAAGGTGCTACTTGCGTAAGTACCTACTCGTTAAGGCATTATGCATTAAAGAGAACTAGAATTTGGTTTTGATAATTTACGCGCTACGGTTACAGGTGACCCACGTACAATTTCCTTACAGACTTACTGTTGTGATTAATGACGTCTTACAGTATTCGTAATTATAGTTCGAAGTCTGTAAAATTATTGCATAGCGCAAGGAAAATTTTTTCAAAAGTCTATTCAGGAAATTTATTGGCCATCGTCATTTTTACCATTAGGACATTCATAAGGGAGATTTTATACAAAAATATTAAAAAAAAATTACAAATTGTATTATAATTATTTTATTTCATGTTTTGTAGTCCTATATAGAAAACATCTTTCGTGTGCGATATATGAACGCACTCTCCGTTTCATTAGATATACTTATATATTTAATTTTTATATTACCTTTTCTTAAAAAATCATATTTAGATCAGCTTAAGACTGCTCAGAACAATTTAGCTTGGATAATTATTAAGAATAATTTTGGGATCATAATAGTAGCTTACTTACTTAAGTAAGGAGATCGATATTGATAAGAGTTAATGATTTTATAAATTGCATAACTGCACTCATGTGCTGACCCTTTTGGGATCACAGTGACTCTCAAGTCTCACTCAATTATCGAAATTGTGAAATGAACATGTTTTTGGGTTAAATAATAGGATCCTTTAAACGTTTTGGATATACTAGTATATATTTGAATGGATAGCCGATTTAGATCGGTCATTTCTTAGATGGCAAATACTTAGCAGATAGGAGTACTTTCAAAAAGTCGTATATATTTACACCATAACATAAAAGTTATATAATAAGTCAATTTATAGAAAGATTACAACACTGTACTATACCTTGTGAGAAAGGAAAAGATCTCATATCGCTTAGAAAGCTTTAATTTAATAAATGGTAATCACAATTAGAGCACTATTGGCTGGTATTATGATAGTCGTTTTGCTTTTGTGGAGATTTCTTTTATAACAATAGATTCAAGAGATTTCGGTTTTATACTGTTTTTGACCATGCGTAATATATTATAAAACATTTTGAAGTAGTACTTTCTCATAGATTTTAAGCACTCCGTTTGGAAGGTATTAACTACTCCTCAGAATCTAGGCATTGTATATATTATTTGTGTGATAATGTGCGACTATTACAAATATAAATGTTATATACGGTTATGCTTTTAATTTAAAATTTTCGTAGCAGAAAAAATGTGACAATATTGTAAATAAGGACTCACACAAAATAGAGACGTATCTGAAGATATACCATATATAATATTTTGTACTTCTTATAACGATTGATGAAATCATGCGTTAGAATTTCTAAATTTATTCTCAGTTTTTATGGACATGTTTTGGCGATAGATAACTGTAACATGTCAGCTGTCATTTTGACACTATAAAAAACAACGTGACCTCGCTACGACGAGGTCACTCAGCGGGACGATTGTACACAAATTAATTAATGAATAACTTTGACAGCGCACTGGAAATATGTAAGATAATATACATACATGCATACATATATATGTACCTTAATTGTCTTGGCGCTTGCTAGATTTAAGTTAATCGTAAAGCATGATAGAATTTGGCAAGTGCGATAATGTTTGTATGCTTTTTAGTCGCAGACAAATAAAATTGCATAATTCTCATCCATCTGAGTAAAGGTTTTTTTAAAATACCAGGTATAAATAAAACAATGTAAGTTTTTTAGATCTACGTCATAAATGATAATCCTGACCTATGTCATTTTTGCTTTTTAATTTTTATGCTTATCTATACCTAATATTATACAGCTGAAGAGTTTGTACGGTTTTTGATTGTTTTAACACGCTAATCTCAGGAATCGGCTGGTCTGATTTGAAAAATTCTTTCAGTGTTGGATAATACTTTTATCGAGGAAAGCTATAGGCTATATTATATTTTCAAAAAAAAATTGGCACCCTACTAAAAGTTCCATAAAACCCAAAGTGTAAAAATCGAAATTAACGCGCCAGACTTCCTGTTAAAATTAGAAGAATAATGACTAATTGTATAATTACTACATGTTTTTGGTAAGCACCGAGTTTTTTTCTCTAATATAATGTTGTTGTTTAATTGTTGTAATGTTTTGGAAATGAATATAGGTCAAAGTCCATTTACCTATTCGAAGCCTATTGTTAGTTGTGGAGAAAATTTTGGGATACATGCAATACTTTAAGATGTTTCTAATTGTGTCAGTTCACCGATAGACCGTAATATGCGATGGATAGCTGATAAATTAGTAATATCCGTGATGTGTGACGGTTTCCGCGTATACCTTACAATGTCACTGTCTGAACCGTATCGGGAATCATTTGTTTCCTTATTTAAAGTAGGGGAAGAGTGTGCAAGAACAATAATAATGATTAACATTTATTTAATTTTCAATTAAGCGTATAATGCAGAATTAGTAACACACTGAAATGTAAGGAAAACTAGGCTTATAAATATATATTTGCATATATTTATAAACAACAAGAAAAATTCGCTTTAGACCCTGGTTTAATATAAACTACACAATAGTTAAATGGTGGTGCTCCACGATTATTGAGATTTTAAATATCTAATATAATCGTCAATCAGCCCGCATTTCTCCTTCTTTAAATTATTTTTCGTAAAAACTTTATCATATTAATATAATAATAATGAACTTTACGAATTACGAATACTAGAATAGTCTCGTCTATATGTCAAAACAAAAAGGACTCACTTCCATATTTATTAAAGATTTTAATAAAACAGTGCGTGTTTGGCAACTCTAACCCACACCCGGAATTCTTTCTTCTGCGATTACATTTTTTGATAGCTAAAAGTAAAGTGGTAAAGGCGAGTCAATAAATTGTAATCATTCTAGAACACATAACTTGTAATTATTAAACGTCACCTATATGTCAGTACAAATATGAGATAACAACATAATAATATAGATCACATAATATCGTCATAATTTAAAGGGCACTTGTACAGGCGCGGCTGATTCGTAATAACATGTACATTTTATAATGTATTATAGCATATTACGTATGTATCTAGATCAGAGATATGACTGTAGCAGGATTATGGTACGTAGACCCAAGGTGGAACTTTGCCCTTTATCATACGGCATTGAACAAAATTTTATCGGTACCGAATTGTAACAATTATACCTCTTATTCTAGGTTATTTGTAGTAATATTACATAATTATTAATTTATTTAGAATATTTTAAAACGGCAATTTAGTGCGGTACTCACAGCATGTCACAGACAAGATTTTTAATTTGAAAGGCCAAATCGAATAATATTTTTTTTACATGAAAGTCGTTTTTAGTAGCAATATTTGCGTTTTGTAGTAGTAATATATATTTTATGAGCAATAATTTATATCTAATCCTTACTAATTGCATGTAATTGATGAGTGCATTTAAACTCCTATTGAATTTCCTTGATATTTTCGTCTTTATTTGACTAGATCCATATTCATTTTATTTGTGTAGAATTAAATTAAAATTTAACCTTTACTATATAAATAACTTAATATTTATGATTTACGAAATGAGATCGTTTAAAATTAATAAGCTCCTTATAAAGAAGCAGTTGATAGAGATTCCAATATTATATTATGATAATAGTTAATCAGTCGGAGTTATCAACAAAAATAAAACTACTTTTGCCTGTAAGTCAACTCCAACTCGTAAGGTCAATTTTTATGTAGCTCATTATTAAACCTGATATCTGATGAAAGTCCTTTAAAAATAAAGAGTCGCTGAGGCCAGCTGTTACCCAACTGACAGGCATTTTTAAATCTTTTTTTACAATGGTAACGGTGGCTCGTCGAACCTGCTCTGTGACCTAAATAGCTCGTAGGGCGGTAAGGCCTAGCTCATTTGACTACTTTAAAAGTATTAATTTCATACAAACCTTTTTCTTAATTAAGCCACATGAAAAATATATCTTTTGCAAAAATCTTATATTATCGTTTTCTACAACTGTAAGCACTACTATAACGTTTAGTATTAGAAATATTAAAATATCTCTTTTAGGTCTAACAATAATTATAAATGCACGCAAATATGTATCTGTGTCTAAATTAATTGTGACCTATTTTTGATGAAAATAACAGTTTGCACCAAAAGTTAAATCTGTTAACGAATACCTAAATAAATTTGAACAAATCCATTGCTTATACTAATAATGTTGTTACATTTCAATTTGAAAAAAAATAATATGAATTAACGTGATTATAATCTCTGTACTTAAAAACACGCTCATTTTACACTCTGTAGGAATATAGGGTAAAGGCTCCTTTACTGAATAAAATAATATTGTGCAACTGACACCAGTCCCTGCTTCACGAAAACTAATATACATTACAACACATATTTATAGTAACCGTATATGTTAAGTGGTCTGAATATATATTGATAACGTTATAATATTTCAGGTGTATGTTAAAGTCGTAAGTAGACTCTCCATGTTATCACTTATAAGCGTTCCAGAATTTAAGAAATATTCGGATAATTATAAATAAATAAAAAGACGGCAATATAAAGGATATGATGAATCATAGAACGAAATTGAGTTATAATTTTAATTAAAATCTATGTCGAATATTTTTTATTAAAAAAAACTGATTTTTTTTATACATATAATGTTTAATCTAAGATAAATCTCTTTTTTTTAGTTATGATGATGAAATGCAGTATATTTTTATGATCTTATTTTGTAAACGAAGATTTTAAATATCAGTCAATATTATTTAGTAATAATTACGGATATGTTATCAATAATCATTAATTGCATCCTGGCCTCAAAAAGATTAAATTATTGATTGATATTTTATTTGAGGTTATTATTTCAATAAATCTTTTAAGCGATACTAACGAGATATATAATTAATTGTGAGTCGGATATTGAATCAGTGTTGCCCTATATGTCGTGTGATATATTACTGTACTGCCTCCCTGCACGTGTGCTTTTGCAAATGATTGTTATCGATACGACAGCGCTGAAGCGGGTTTTATATGGATAGCTTATGCAAACAACACAAGAAACTTTGAAATTTTAACAATATTTTCAATATAACTAACTTATTCTTTTAGACATTCACTCATTATAATGGAATTATCTTTATTAATTTACGAGATTGTACAATTGTTAACTTTAATATTGTTGTTAACATCACTTATATCTAACGGTGTGTTTATGTACTTTTAGTTTATTTATTTATACCACAGAAATACTTACTTCCAAGCAATCGCAATATTGCTAACAACAAGTGGACTTGTAGAGGCGGTATTCAAATCCGATTCTGAGCATATTAATAAGTTCTCACGCTGTGTCGTAATATATTGTAGTGCAAAGGCGTAACGATCCAATATCAATTAATAGAAGAATCGACTTTTTTATTTGTCGCAAAGGTTTTCCTGCAATGTATCGATATCCCATAGTAAACAATCAAAATAAGAATTATCTCTTATGGTATAACCCCAATATAATACTCCCGCAGCAAATCTAAATAAATTATTGTTGCATACTTAGTTATCTATAGTTAAAATAAATAGGATCGAGATTCCAGATTTCGATCTTTAATTGTTTTCACTTTTCGGGTTAAACTAGATGTCTACTAATAGTCCACTTCATATGATTTGCAAATTGTGAGTTACTTATACGCATATACAATCTTTGAACTAATTATCATATAAGGACGTGACGCAATGTTATATTTATTTAGCAAATATCACATTGAGAATGCGTTAATTTGTAGGTTAATGTGTTCGCTTGTGTTGCTGACCCGATGTTTCTACATCTATATCTAGGCTTATTTTGAAAACGTGTGGAAATTCTCGTTATCGTATTTTCACTTTTTTCTACGTCGTAAATTATTGTTTGTCTGTCTCAGGTAATTTATTATGTTTGTCAAGAAACTGGGGTATTATATTAATGTGATATTGCATCACTTATATATTTTTATATCTACTGCTTTCAAAAATTTTAAGTTGTAATTGAGATAAAAGATGTAGAAATTACCAATTACTAATTATTAAAGTTCCGATAATTTTATGATTATCGGAACTTTAATCTGGCATCTTTTGCAGTACCTTGCGGTCTCATTACAGCTGCCGACAGCATTCGTAAGTTCTCATAGAATTGTAGCAAGCAAGCCTACGTTTATTTACCATGTAGTAAAAACAATTTAATAATAAAAACTAAAAGCTCAGTAGTGTCGGGTCGTACAGAGCTCGACCTCTTTTTAGTAATTTATTGCATTTCTTGTGCAACTTGTGCAACCGTAACTGACAACATAATAATATATACTGACTGAATAAACATACAGGACATCCGTCGCAAAAAGCCGCACCGCACAGCCTAATTGCCTTTTTTGTTATTAATTAGATAAATATAAAATATAAAGTCTTAAACTGAGTTATAAAGAACTATTTCCATTGTTTTTAACTTGTCACATAACAAGCCCAATAAAGCGTCAAGTGAGTAAGGGTACATACTTATATTTTACCGGTAAATTTTAATACACAAAGTGCTTTCAATAAATAAATAAAATAAACATATTAAAATAAAACATTTCATGCATTGCAATATTGTTTCATAATGTATAAAGAATCAAATTTTGGGTAGTCAATTCTGCTGGTGTCCAGAAAGTATTGATGAAAATGTACGCTGCGGGAATTTCCATTAAAAACTTTAAACCGTCCAAAGGCCTTGTTGTCCAACAGATCACGTACGCAGGCCATTAAATAAAACATTAGCTAAAAAACTAGTCTTGTTCAATTAGAAGTACGGCGAATTATTCAGCGATCACTGGGTACTAGCACTCAATGAACTGACCACGAGTCGTTATACAATGAAGCTTTTGTTAATTAACTCGTTTATTTATGTAAGGTAATAATAGATATTGTCTGGCAATAATAGCGGAGACTAACGACTCACTTTAAAACGTCTGTAGTTTGGTGGTGAACACATTATATTTGAATGTCAGGGAAAAATATGGTTATAACTGGCCAAGGCAGAGTAAGCTGATCACCTACTTGCGTGTAACGTAAAATAGTTAGCAGAATATTTTGATTATTTGTCTTTTTGTAATAAAGTTTCGACAAAAAAAGTAGAGAATTGTAATTTTTATTTAGCTTTATATTTTTTATTGGAAGACAATATTGGAAAATTTGTTGTTTCATTATCATCCGTAGATGCAGAATTAAAACTGAAATCGGTTTACGTCCATGGGAATATTAACGCAGAAATCTATTATCTATAGCTACTTATATATAGCTACGTATATGCTTTTGAGCATTTCCCCCAACATTTGCACGATGTATCTCCTAAATCCTAAAAAGATTACCTGTCATTTTTTATTTATTCATATATATGGTTAATTTTAATTAAACTGCGCAGTGGAGAAAAGGTCGTGGAAAGTAAAGAGACGGCATTAGAGAGTAACGGCATTTCCATGAATTATCGTAATGATATATCTGTTTATAAATAATATAATAATAGTTATCATGTTTTAGTCAGTGTAAAGCGTTCGGGAACGAGTTTAGAAGTTGTTTAAGTGAAAACTGTTCCACAAACCTGTCCCAAGTGTATCGGCGTGACGAAAGCAGCGGATTAGCCTCTGTTAGGACATGGCCTTGCGACACTGTCTGCCATACCTAATGCTTATGTTAAGCTTATTTATTGCACTGCGTGTCAGGGTCCCATCGGGTTAATGTTTTGCTAACACCTAATGGATGTTAAGCCCCATTTCCGATTGGTACTACTTTAGATTTCGAAGTGTCTTACAAAATATAAAATATTGTTTTCCTGATACAACACTTACTGACACCTGATAAGGAAAGCTTTCATAATTCATTAATAAATGTTTTGAATATAATTTGTATATTGGAATATTCAACAGAAGCAGAAGTGATTATATACATATTAGTAAATAGAAGTTTCTCATTTGTAGACCTTATGTTAAAACTGGCCAGTAATATTTATTCTTAGAAAATTTTCCGATTCACGTTTTAAAGCATAACTTCCTCTTTTCAGGATCTCAAGGAAATCTTGAAATCAAAATACATCCAAGGTCTAGAGATCTACAATGCCCATCAAACGTTCAATCGGAGTAAGGTTTCTGAAGCAGTAGAAGATGCCCGAAGCGCTATATCGTCGGTGAACAAAGGACCTCTTTTGCTAGCCCTGCCTGCTCATCCTGAACTGCTCGCTAAGTACTACGATCTGCGAACGCTGATTAAAAAAGCTGACCTTATGATGGTGCAAACCCATGCCTTGGGAATGGTTAAGAAGATGACGTATCATCCAAGTCGTTTGAGCGGCATGTGGGATATGATGAATACTGTAAGTACTATTGTTGAAATGTAAATTATATACAACGTATAATTTCTATAGAGTCAATATAAAGAAGACGTTATCACGTAAAGGTATTGTAGTAATAAAAATATATATATTTTCGATTTTCTAAGCGAAGTAATCATACAATTGATTGGATTTTTTAAATCCTATTTAAAATACAATAGTATTTAAATAACACCCACAATATATCAACTTCTTGAAGATACGAATCGACACATATTTTTTGTTTGAACCTAGTAATCTAATTTAAAATCCGGAATCTATCTGGCCATATTAGGACATTTCCTTGACTTTTATACGTTACGTTATATTTGGTTAATACATTTTATGTTTTAGTTAATCTATATATATAAAAGAAAGACGGGTTTGTTACAACACTTATAACTCGAGATCTGCTGAACCAATTTTCATGGTTA
>JAOSYY010000010.1:10962972-10983461 GCA_025727935.1 Hebomoia glaucippe
CAGTGGCTTCACTCGCGTTAATTTCAATTTTAACACCTTAGGTTACATTATTGAACTTTTTGAAAGGATCCCTATTTTTTTAAATATAATATAGCTTATAGCGTTTGTCGATAAATATACTACCTAACACTGAAATAATATTTCAAATCGGTCCAGTGGTTCCTGAGATTAACGCGTTCGAACAAACTCGTCAGCTTTATAATATAAAAATAGATTTACTCTATTTAATTAGAACAATTCGAAGATGTGTTTATTGAAAATAAAAAATAATATCGTTCAATTTGATATTTTTTTCAAAGACTGTTCATAATCATCTTTGCTAGTTTTAAGTTAGGGGTGCTAAATGAATATTCCTTAATATTTAAAGCGAAAATAAAAAATTTCTACAAAATATATTATACGTAAAAATCTTATAAAATCAAATACGATGAAGAATGAATGAGTTATCGATCAGATTGTCAAAACCAGTAAGAATTTATACAAAAGTTGGAAAAGCAGGCTTAGCAAAGTTATTCTCGTATGTGTTATACAAACTCATTTTACAGCTGTTATTGAACTTTACCTTCGTATTGCGAGAATGATTTATTTGAACTTTTTCACTTATGTATGTAGGTGGGAGGTTTGAGCGTTCAAAGTGTTTAATATGTAAACGAATGTTATTAATGAAATATTAAATTATAAATATATTAGTGTTGCTGAAAGTATAAATATGTATATGTGTGCGTTCCGTAGAAATTAACAGTCTTGTTTTAGAGAATTCTAGTTGAGCCGGCAAGTTCGTTTTTAGTTACAAAATACATATACACCTCAATATCTTAATGATCGTTCAAGTAGTTTCTGAGTTTAATAATGTAATATACCAGCATCCTCTTTTATATAATGTACAGAATTGCATTAAAATTCTTTTAATTTTCTTCATTATATAAGAAGTCTATATAAATTATGTATTCATAGTTCATAAATTATGAAAAACCAAAGCTATCTATGTTAATCCAAGCGCAGGTCCCGCTTTTACGAGGAATAAATAGCGCCTGTCAAAATATTGTTTACTTATCACAAAGTAAAACATTTTGTCTGCCTAGGAATAATTTCTTTACAAAGAATAAAATAAATGTATTAATAGTTGTTTTTTAGTTAATCCGCTTTGGATATATGTCTTCGTTTCAATGCTACTTTAGTTCGAAGAATTCCTTGATATTGCAAGTGTGTAGGTTGGCGTGTGGGTTTCAACATAACTCTTGTTTTATTTTCATCTTTTTCTGAACAACGAAGAACGTACTTACGTGTTCTACCTTAATATTTTAAAATAATCACCACCTTTCTCGAAACAACAAGTCTGTTTATTACCCTTTTTAGGAGATATACTGTGAAAACTAAATTGAATGTTATATATGATGAAATTAAACATTTAAGACGATCTAGTTTTTTTATATACTCAAGTCAATATCATAAAATATATATAAATATATTTTTCAATCTCGTATCAGATGACGTACTCGTATATAGTCGATTTTATAAAATTTCCGTTTATGATATTATTCCAGTCATCATAAGGTCCATTATGTCTCGGTATCGGCGCAAATGAGAAATATACTAGTAGGTGACTACTCTATCGGTAACTCAATTAACCTAAAAGATACGTCGTACTTTTAAGTTCAGATATGAAGCCCTAATGCGTATTTTTGGTAAATAGCCGGCACGAACACAAGACAGTTTGTATTTCTATCATAATTATCATATTATATACGTTTATGGTCAATGTTTAATTCTATGAATAGACTGTTCCATTTATTGAATATTTTCTTAAAATTTTGGGAGTATGTACACTTATTATCGTTATGTCATTGTGAATTGCCAGAATACCAATGAATTATATATAAAATCTACTGGAATAAAAATCCTTCCTTACATTATAAACCTACAATTGTTCAACATCGAGACATCGATCGTATTCGAAAAGATCCGGATTAATTGTTATGGTTTAATGGAAGTTGATTCCTTTCAAGCTATATTTTTTCAGGTAGACTAATTAAATTAACTTATTGTTTCTTAGTAGTATTTAATTAATGTCACGTTGCTGATAGTAGATAGGTAAGTAAGAATATTTCTTTTATTTAATAATTAAATTAATTATTTGTATACATTACATTTATAGAGTAAAAATGATATCTCTTCTATCTAATAAACATTTCGTTTTCTACGACAACGCTATTGTGTTCTCGTTTTCGTAGCTTTGTGTCAAGATAACCACAGATATAATAAAATTTCTTTGACTACAACTTAAAACTATATTTTAAATGATACGAAAGAAAATTCAGATATCATAAGAGTAGCGTATTAAATTGTGTTCATAATTTTTAATTTTAATTAAATTGTACTTAAGTTATTTAAACACGAGAAAATTAACTGCCTTATAAATATTTTTAATAAATTTAAAAAGAACGGATGTTTTGCGAAGAATTGTTTCCGGCCAGTTAAGTTTCTTGGCAATGGTTTCGCGCAAAATGCCGGCAGAATTACTAAGTACCTCAATGACATGTAAGTGCCGAAATAGGCTTGGAAACTTAAGTTAAAACTTTATATTTTTGAAGTTATAAGCTTTTATATTACACATTTCAACAACCTACTTAATATTTTTTAGAGGGAAAATAACTTTATATTTGAATGTTATGCGAAAATGTTACGATTTTCCATCCAATTTATATAGCTTTATCTGTAACTTGTAAATTTTATTTCGTTTTACCGTCTTTAAACGATATCTCTCGTAAAGAACCTTGAGAGCACTTATCCTTGCGTGATAATCCCGCCAAAGCTGTTTATGGTTGAACGGTAGATTAACCCGTCAACGACTCAGAAATGTCTTTTTGCCTTATTACAAATGTAAAAGTATATAATTGAGTTCAATAAATTCTATATCGAGTAAGGTTATCCGATTGTTGATTAAATAGGTAAAGGAGATAAGTAGAACGGTTTTAGTTAAGTGTAGCGTGTGAGGATAACGAGGTCTAACGGGGACTGTGAATCGGGTGGTGTCGGCGGTTCGCGCGTGACGTCAGTGAAGCTCCGGGCGCAGACCTAAAGCGCACGCGCGGCGGCACAACACCCCCGCCCATCAGCCGCCCTCCGCCCGCCACTTCTCGGTTGGTAAGCGCAAACTTCAGTCGCCCCTCTTTTGACAACTTTCGTCTACCCGCGCACGATTTTACTGAATAAACTTTCGACTGTGCGTGTTGTATGCGATGATCGCGGGCTTACGGACAATTTTTGTGACTTGATCTAAAAGACCTGATGTACGTGGGTGTGATAGTTCTGGTAAGAATATCTGTAAATTTTGATTTATATTTATTAGTATGATCTAAATGAACAAAATTTCATCACAATTCTTTATAGAGTCGTATATTTCTCATGTAAACATTTTAAAGTTTTCATTTAATATTAACATTAATATAACAAGTATTATATATGTTATAATATACACGTTATACTGCAACGGTCTAATAATTGGTTGGTAAATATTTGTTAGTGCTAGTTCTAACGTTTGTATTTTGTTACAATAAAAAAGACTATTCGAAAAATACCAAGGAAAAGCAATTTGAAGTGCACCAAAAGCCTTGTTGCGTAACTAGCTGCGCCGAGATCAAATTCCCGACCCTCAATTGTCTTTACCGTTAATCCATTAATACATTTCACAACACAAACCGTGAACTGTTCAAAATCACAATGAGTATATGATGGATATCGCGTTAAGCTTCATTATTCGTATTCATACGTGTTTTGCTTTGATAAGGTCTCTTTATATACTATGTCTGTGAAGACATGTATTATGCATTGTACCTCTATTAAAGCTCTCGGATTTTGGCATGGTGCAGGAAATTAGATATAACAACAATTGGACTCATCGATATAAGTTAATCAGTTTAGAATGAAATACTATTGTATCTATATATTTGGATTAACATCACAAATATTTTTGTGATGTTAATCCAAATACGAAAACTTTATACATACAATTCCGAATGAGAAAAGTTTATTGAAAGGAATGAGTATAGCTTTTACAATAATTATATTAGCAATTCTTTTGAAGAAAGAATTTCAAATATTTTTCTTAATATAATATGGAGAGTGTTGAAGTGACTAGCTAGCCCTACATGGATAACACATTAAAAAACTTTATTAAAAAAGCCTAGTGGGGATTAAGGTAACTTAATAATTCCGTTTCTCAAAACTTTAATAATCAAGTTTCAGCTAAACGTGAATAATTATCCCTACCTTATTAGTCAGCCTTACTGTTAACTTGAACTTTTGTAAGAATTTACTTCTAATTGTTTAGGTTAGATATGATATTAATACAATGAATTACAATTGAAATTTCAATCCTTTTATATTTAACTGATTTTGTATTTGGTAGAATTAAAACGCTATACCGAATTTATAATCACAGAACAGAGTATAAGTCGCAGGAAATTGGAAATCTTATTCCTTTTTGTTTGTTGTAGATAGGTAAAATGTATAGTAAATTATTTAAAAAAAAAGATATTAAAAATTGTGGAGTATATATTGCAATCGGAAATATAATATTTAGTTTGTTACAGAATGTTATAGAAAGCGTAACTCGCGATTCATTCAGCGCTTCTGATGTTAGGAATTCAAACTTAACAGGTATTGTCAATCTGTCAGACATGTGAAATTGTAAATGGCTGTACAATACAACGGACATATCAATGTTACTTGCTCACCGTGAAGCAAAAGCCCGTAGTAAATTAAATTGTAGACACAATCGGATGAAATAATTAAAAAGAAATTGCTATATTTTCTTGTACGAGTTCACATTTACTTGAAGTAGGTAATTTTATTTTCTTTTAAAGTGACACTTTGATAATTATCTTTTCTCTAAAATAATAACGTTTTATTCTTTGCTAAGCTCTACAAAATTACTGTGTTAGAACGCTGCAGTCTCGAAGAAAAATTATTTAATTTTTACGCTGGAGAATATTTTGTTTCTTTACAACAAAGATCCAAGAAGGATATAGAATTTATTTTTGAAGGTAAACATTTCATTTGTCCCTGCATTATTTCCCTTAAACTTCGTATTATATGTTTGCTTTTTAAATATACAGGAATTTATAAACAAAAGAAATGTAAAACACTAGCGGTACCCCGTGATTTTATCGGTGTTACAGTACATCTACATATTATATTATAGAATAGTTGTATTCTGATGTATAAGCTATAAAATGCGTTAAAGAGTACCAAACATCCATATCACAAACTTATAATATTAGTAAGGATCGTTTTTATAAGCTAGAGTACCTTCTAATTAACAAATAAATTACCAAAAAACGTGCAAGAGTTTGAAGCATTTCTGTTATAAACTTTAGGACCCGACCCTATTTAGAAGGGTAATTTACCAACCTTGTCCTAAAAGTCTGATTACTAGCTAAACTGCTATTTGGTTTTATAATCTATGCAACTCAATTGATGCAATCTTTGTTGGAATTTTATATTTATTCACGTAAACCCATAAAAAACTTGGTCTTAATCTTTTATTTTTTGGTAACGAAAAACTAAGGACACGATGTTTATTTAAAATGTTCACCATTCGACATTCGGCTGCCCGTTATGTACAAAATCATTACACGTTATGTCCAAAGCTCCATGGAGAGTTAAATTCAGTATTATTTGTCCTTTAGTTTATGTCTTGCTTCGGGCGCTGCTGTGTACTCTGAGTTCGTTCAGAAAATTTAAGCGAGGCTCCGTTTACACGACATAAATGTGTCAGACATTCGAGAAGTAGGTATTGTTTAGTTTAGTATAGCATATTATATCAACGTATGTTTATTACAATAACACAATAACGCTGTTGTTTCTGGTTACCTCTATGGAAAATATGCGTGGCTTAATACATAATGTGTGCATAAATATTTGTATTAGTTATGGGTCCATTCAATATTGGTGCCAGCTGCCTACTAGTGCAGCAATAAACCATTTATGGTTTGAGCCGTTTGGCGATACTACATTGCTTTTATTAAGCTATTTAATAGCAAGGAATTAAAGGCAATATAATAAATTACACAATACGTAGTTAATTTTGTAGTAATTTAATAGTCATCGAGTGCGTCACAAATTGAATCAACTGTTTAAATCCCTGCATTGTGAGTCTTTTATGTGTAAGCAGCTTACGTAGATAAATCTGTATCGGTACGTGTATACGAAAATATATATTGTCCTGTAAAATATATGTATTATAAATAATCATATTAACAAAATTTAATATTATTTGTATGTAATCTAATGAATTGTTAATTAAGATTATAATTTATTGGTGCAAAATCTATTGGATATTGTTTGTATCATTAAGTGGCGTGGCATTACTAAATGAACACCAAACACCTCATAATAACACTAGTAATTATATTGTTAAGCACTCTGTTAATGTTATAACAATTTGTTTTGACGCTGAGCTGTGGAATGACTTTTATTACGCGCGAATATAAGAGCTTTTCGGGATCACTTGTAATTTATCAGGGGTGGTTTTTAATTGAGTGTAACCGTTAATATACAAATCCATGCTTGTCATATTTTAATTAAGAAACTGATAATAGTAAATTAGATAAATAACAAAATAAATTAATTATAAGTGAATTGATTATCTTATATTATAGACAATCATATTTTCTGTAGTGCTCTTCGAAAACCATATACATACTTTTGTGTATGTTTTGGTGCATGGGGCAGACTGTTCTGTGATTATTTTTCTCATAACTTCTCTGTTATGGCAACGAATAATTAATTTTCTATGCCTTGTTTAAGCATGTTGCGCCATAAGCGATTAAATAAAGTCATTGATTACGTTAAAGATGCAGTCCATCAACACTATTGTGATAACGCTCATACAGCTCTATAGTGAGTGGAATTACAGAGTAATTCAGAAACTTCACAGAATAACTAGGTTAGGGATGTGTTGTTATTTTACAATTTTTTAAACCTTCACCTATATCATATAGGCATGCCTTGAGATGGAATGTAAGGAACGTATCGAGTTTCCAGTATGAGTATAGATAGGACAAAAACATCAGAGAAGTATGTGTGGATTGTAGATAATTTTGTAGACAAGGTGCAGGAGAGCCCTAAGTCGATGGTTTTCACGTATATAACGGACAAAAAAGAAAATTATTTTGAAGAACGTTTTTATATCAGCTGTGTTGCTGTAAGTAACTTTACAAATTGAAGGTTTAGTTCTTAAAATTAATTTACATTTTACCGAGACGTTATCGTTATTTAATTACCGGATGATTAAAGCTTTAAGTTTTTCAGCATTTGGTTTAGCCTACTTGATCTAAAAAAAAAGTGGACTAAGGCACCACTAACTGGCGAGTTTTAACATAATAATGTAATATATGTATATAATATAATATATGTATATAATATAATGGTATTTCTATGTCTAATCTTTATTTTCACTAACCATCACTAGCAATATCGATCCTAAGTGAAAAGGCCCAATTGCTTGTGGAATATTTAACCAAAAATTATACTAGTACGGTACCATTAAAATATTGTTATTTTTTACTTCATAGGACGGTAACCAAGCACAAAGACCAAAAGATGTAAGAAACGCGTTGACAATCTTTAAGACCATATTATATTTAATGGCAGTCTGCTGCTTTTCTTACTTTTTTAATTTTCATTTCGTGTTTGTCGTTACCTTTACGAAATATATTCTTCTTAAAAAAATCCTAGTCAATTATAAAGTATATACGAGAGTTAGATTTAGTATAAAGTTATAAAACTAAAGTATAAGATCGGCTCAAAAGCCTAAAAGAACATTTCTGTGACTAATGACTCTTTCTTCATTCTAATGGATTATTCCTTTACAGTTTTCATCTTTTATTTGTAAGACATTTTCAATAAAAAATGGACTCGTCAGAGAGTAAAGAAAAGAGAAAATATACTAGGTTTATATTATTTATTGCGCCCACATTTTTATTACTTTATGCCATTAGTATAATTACGTTATTATTCTAATAGTGAAAAAGTAGAGGTCTTTTTTAATTTCTACTATTGATAATGAAGGTGGGAATGTTGATAAGGATTTTATGCGCAATGAAATTGCTTGTGGTGGATGAGTGAGTGGTTTATCCACTACTATAATTATTCAACCTTGTTATCAGTATTTTTTCTGCTTACACTTCTATTGTTGTTATTGGTAAGCTTAAGTATGTATAAGTCAGAATAAAATTTTAACTTTACTCTACATATACAACTTCTCATCGATTTAAAACAAAATTTAAATCATTACTTAAACACTGTAAATATTTTAAATTATGAAAGTTTTATCTGTAGTATTGTCAAATGTTTGATTTTAGGCAAAATATTCGGATGTTTCCCTTTCAAAACGTTGGGTTTATTAAAACACAAACAAGTGTTGCTAAAAGTCGTACATTTCTGTTACTTAATTTGAAATAAATTATGTTGACCGTAAATAAGTGAGAGAGTTTCCCGTGAAACAAAGTTAAGTTGTATCACACTGCAAATTAAGGTCGTCGGAAACACGTTTTAAAACACCTTTCAGGATACAGATTAACTTAAGGAAGCAATTTGGGTCTTACTTCAGTGATTGGTGAAAAGGCGTGTTTCTTTATGGCCGGCTATAAACGATGCGGTGACTATGGTTAAGGTATTATAAAGAGTTTTAACCTCTACGTTTATTTCTATATCTTTGTTAGGTAGTCAAGGATTATGCCTTTTAATTATGAGGAGAAAATGAAATTTATTTTATATTTCTTGTGTTTTTCTCGTTAGAATAATTTTTAAGTTCTGAAGCTAGACGCTTTTAATTAAATATAAAGTCGTTAGTGGGCAAACAGCGATGGTAAATTCGTGAAAATAAAGATACGAGTAAGATAAACTTGTATGTGTATACGTTCTGCTTGGGGAGTCAGGTCACTTTTATCGGCAAATACAAACAGCGACTAACATTGAGGTCAAGCGGGGGTTAGAGACGAGCTATGAAGATAAGTAGAGGCAAAATCTAAGAGTAACCTCTCCTGAGGGGCCAATAAATATTAACTTACACGACGTTTTTACCAAATTTTTATTTGAAATATCTTAATAACATCTATTATAGGGTTGCTTACTCACAAAACAAAAAAATATTGTTTTTGACAGCATCGGGGTAGGTTAAAGTACATTTTAATATGTTTACTATGTTTAACTGCATTTATGAACTCGTTATGTTATTCATTTCCATCATACGCAGATGTTTGCTTTGAAAAAGTACAAGTAAAGGTACACTCAAAGCAAGTTTGTTTTTGAATATTCGCCTAAGATAATGTAATATGAAATTATGAAATATTTATTCTGTATATACCCCATATATTTTATTCTGTATAAACTATAAATTAATCCGAGAAATGTAGAAATTATAATCTCCCAGAACAATTTCAATTTATAGAAAGAAATGTCTGTTATGTTTATTCTCCTTTTCAATTAATTTAAAATTTATATTAATAAAAAGGTGTGTGAAAATAATATCATATCATATTTATTTTAAACCAGTTATTTACAAAAATCTCTAAAGATGGTGTGCAGTATTAACTTAATAGTAAATATATAATTAACTTAAAAGTATTCACCTAAAAATCGTAAAATAAGTACTACATTTGACTACAGCGAACAATGTAAATTTTTATTTTATAAGGAAATTTTTAACATCGAAGTCTGCAGGGAACTGCTCAAGTTGAAATGCAGTCAATAGCAATACAAGGAGATTTTGTAAAGCTGCTTTTGATTGGTCCGTTTCAGATGCATCGAACTTAGTTTTACTGCGAAATTGGATTTAAAACCAGACCACAGAATATACAATATTGCTACGTCCAGACTTAAAAGAAGGATCTAAATCATTTTATGCTCTCTTATTGATTATTGTATATTTGAAGTATTTAAATATTGATTTTTGAGCTTTACTCTGTACTTATAGCTACTATACTAGCTGTTCTAATTAATAAAATATTTAAAGATGGAACAGAAAATGCGAGGTAGTTTTCTACGTCAATAAATCTGCGTTCATTATGTCTGCGAGTAGTTGTTGGTTATTATACATTTCCTAATGGTATTCAAAACTTTACTATTAAATACGCGTAAGACGAAACTCGTGTTGCAGCAGAATATAGTATAAAGTATACAACGTAACATTGTTCTGTGTTTGAAATTAAAGAACAATATAATTATTTTACAAACGTTTTAGATGAAGAAATAAATTTATTCATCACATTTTGTATATGACAGTCAAAGTTCCGACGGCTTTTACGTATGACGTCACTTCTATTTAGATATGCTTACATGAAAAAATAATTAAAACAAAATATATTTTTTGTTATATTACTGTGATATACACACTTATTAAATGATTGAATTATTCGTAATTACATTTAAATTCTTTTTCTAAAGCCGCATGAGCAGACTTTATAAGTCTGTTTGTCGAAAATGTGGGATTTGATTTTTCTTATCTTCATTGTAAAGGGTCTATGTAGCTTTGGTTTGTTATTTTCGATGCCCATCCATTCGAAACATGCCAATATTTACCTACAAGTGAGGCGCCGGCGTGGCGACGCTTTACTAGAGTTCTCTGTAAACTTACTACGGAACTTTTACAGTATTTGCTTATTGGCGATCAATTTCCTCGTCGTTATGTATCTCAAATGAATATAAAATCTACTAAATAAATAACAGAGTTGTAATAATATTTACAGCCAAACATTTTTCATTGTAAAATTGATTTATTTTGTAAATGCGTGAAGTGACATATCCATTGAATAATATACAAAAAATTGAGATGGAAATAAACACGTATTTTTAATGTTTAATGATGTTGTCAGTATATGTTGTTGTCATTGAACTGTCCGTAATTTCCTCTCTTCAGCGTTCAAACGATGACCATTACAGACACGAGACCCCTTGTTTCTTAAAATCTGTCAAAAGCGAAAGCTCACAGCCGGAGGGTTCATTACCTGCAATATTAAAGAACGATCCGTTGTAAGTACTTCATTTTCAGGAATTGCTAGAAACCACGTTAATTATTTATATACAGAGTGCTGTTGGAATACATCGGTAGGCATAGTGTTACCAAGATCCTTTAATATTCATGCAAATTTGAAAGGATTAAAACTTGAGTTATTCGTACATACGAATTACTTATTAAGTTAGAATATCCCGAATATAATTTTGTGTTATATATTAAAACAAGTAAATTAAGTGATCTTTTAGTGTCTAATAGCCCTACAATACTCCCATAATATGTATATTTGTATGCAAAGGTTGGTGCGTTGCTTTGATCCTGGATGGCAAAAGGTTAATAGAACAGGTTATAACAATTATCAGTCAAGTCAGCCATAATCGCATACATATGGTTTGAAATCATTCTGTTATTTACTACTAATATTGTGATATCTTTTTATATATATAATTTTTTTTTCGTATCGAGAGGTGACACTACCCTGTGGCACATCTAAAGGGATATTTTACAACGATAAAATTGTATTATGTAAATAACGTATCTATTGCCTCTTTACATATACTATCAATAGGCAATAGGCAATAAATAAGAGCATTTCAAACGATTAACATGTGATTTATAATTCATATTATCGTCTGAATCGTAGACCTATTGAAACAAAATATTTATTACACTAAAAGTAGGACTTTCTAACAGAATAAGTATCTATTATTTTTTTAAATTGAACATTAAATCTACATATACGAGCACTGTTTGTTATAAGTGCCATTTCTGAATAAATACGTCGCAAAACTTGTAGATGGATATCAAAACAAAATGTGCCGTGTAAGCCGGACCCTTCTCAAGGGCGACTGATAATGGACGTCACTTGATATTCTATGTAGTCTCTACGTATAACATGAAAGGCTATCTTTGAAGCTTTTATTTAATGGATATTTGACATGTTTGATTGGTTGGATCGTGATTCAAGGTTTAATAAACGGATATTAGTGACTTAGGCAATTTTCCGTATATTTGTATTTGTGGTGCGGTCATCTTTATCATTTATCCAATACTCGGTTAGCCAAACATATACAACATACAACGTTCGGCAGTTTACGCTATATAACAGTGGAAAATAATTGTTTCACAAACCTATAAATACTGCGCTCGAGTCTAATACCGATTCGAGTTCCAAAATATTAGATGTTAGCATATTAAAATTGTAAGTCACTAATCAGCAGGTAATTAAAACTGTTGTTTTTATCCGTCGAACTTTTTAAGGAATATTTAATTTTAAACTGTTATATTATTAATTTATGTATTATACTGAGGTACAGTTATAATTTAATTTAATTAAAATAACCTACAGTCAGTAGGAATAGAGATGACATTCAATTTGACTTTCCGTAGTATGCGGTTAGCTACAAAGCAAATAGCCCAGTGAATATTGATGAGAATTGAATGTGTTACATAAGGTTCGCTTTATTTGCGAAGCCGTTGAAATGTGTGTAGAGCTTATAATAAAATAAATAAACTTATATTGCCTTGTTCGGAATTATTACGATTCATGCATAAGGAGATCCTTCAGAAAATGTATTTTAATAGATGAGAGTTTTTCCTTTTGAATGTACATCCAAAGTAGGTACTACATTAAGCGTCTGCGAAGACATTGGAAGACATTGATGAATACACTTGACGATTGGTGAGACAAATCTGCTAGAGACAAAAGATTTATTTTGTTAAGTCTTGGCTTTCTAACAAAAGGTCTGAAATAAAGGAAATACTTCGTTATAAATGTTATTCGCTTCGAAGATTTCTTCTTCTTGTAATGCACACTTTATATGAAGTTGTATATTTACGAGAAATTGCTTTCTTCGGATGGAACAGCGAAATGACTAAATGGGTCCCTGCTCCATATTTTGACCCTAGTAAACTTTATAATGCCAACTAGCTGATCCAGTGAACGACGTACAGCCGACTTACGTGAAGTCGAGTTTTTAATTTATAATTTATTTTTCAATTTATTCTGATATTCGGGACGTTGGGTCAGATAAGAAAAGAGAAAAAAAGTTACAGTATATAATAATGTCAAGAATTACAATATATAAAAAAAAATTTAAACACCAAAAATTCTTTTAATAATCACTAATAAATCACAATGACAAACAGTTTCAGATTTTTATTATGATACCTACTTAATATATTTACTTTTATTTTTAATTAAAGTTTATGCCATAGTGTTAAAGTTCGATTATTATTACGAATCAATTGCATTCAAGTGTAGAAAAGTGTTGTTTTTAGACGTTTTTAGGCAATTTTGAAATTTTTCTCTTCGTAAGAACCATACTCGTACTTAAAGGAATATTCTAAAAAGAATTAGCGAAATCGGTTCAGCTGCTCTCGAGATTTGCGCTTAGCAACACATTCAGTGATTCATTTTATATTATAGATAACATATCATTGAAGTAACAGTCAATGTGACAATTAACGATACGGTTAGACTTCTAAAGACATGATTCATATAATTACAACTCTAAACGTGGCATACTCTTTTTGTTGCCTGTATACTGTACAAAGATAGTTTTTCAGGATATTTCCATAATTAGAGTATTATCATAAAAACTAATAGCTCATTTGTTCCCTCATTAGTGTACAGCAAGTTCTGTGACCGAGTCATTAGTATTTTGTTAAGGAGAGAGCGAACAACCAGCTATTACGAGCTACTTATATTTTTCCATTTCATAAAATATATTATGAGTACCTAATTATTAATTTATTCAAAGAGAAAATGTCCTTGAATCGCGTTTTGAAGAATCTTATGAATTGATACGGAATATATTTTTCAGAATTTCATATTGAAATTGAAGCTTAATATTTATTTCTTTGTATAAGTTGTAAATAGTATTGACACAAAAAGGAAGTGTATAAAAATAAATAATTTTAACCATATACAAAGCCAATCTATTGTTTAGTTGTAAATATATCGATTCTTGTTTAGTTCTAACTTAAAAGACATTATGAATATATTTATCGGAAATTCTGATCACGTTTTGTAATTCCGAAAAAAAATTAAGAAACAGTGTAAAATTTGTGACTCGGCCCAAAAAAATTAAGTTTACAATGGTGCGTTTGTTGCGAATGACGTATAAAAAATGTTTCACAATTTCCCGAGGTTGTAAAATAAAAAGGCTCCACATACGCAGAGGGGATAAAAGCTTAGTTCTAAGGTTTAGACACGCTAGCGAAAGCCGTAATTAACCTGAAAGTATAATTAGGACTCCGTAAGAGATGGCATTGATGACGACTCGTTACGAATGAGTTCCACGTGTTCGTTATTATAAAACTGTATTAAATTTAAAACAATTTAAATCTATTTCTTCACGAATTTATCATTATAACTATAGTAAATAAAAGATGGATTTTATATATAAGCTTAGTCAATGATTGATATGAATATTAAATAAGGAAAACTTTACTAACTAACATAAAATAGGAATTCTAGGTTAAATGTTAAATATTTTTCTTACAAATAAAAAAAGTGAGCACCATAATGAAAAAAATACGTTTCTTATCGTCTCGAGAGTAATTAAAATTTTTAAATGAAGAATATAAATATTTAGGTTTCTTGGAATAATTTTAACATCAATAAAAGCATCCAAAGATTAGTTTACAGCTTAACATGAAACAGAGACAAAGCTAAGAAAGTAATCACAAAGATTTTTCTATTCGAATTAACTCCAGTCACGATTCGCGTAAGCTGTCCAACGAGTTGTCACGAGCTTTCAAACTGATATCTTATGGACTTAAGATAGTTATTAAAGACGAGGAACGGGCTCCTGGGAAATACAACTTTACTGAAAGTTATAGTTTTAATCCTGGAATAATAATTTATTATACAAAACTGTTTTTAAAATATTCATAAAGTGATTATCGCTTTAGTTCGACTATGAATGTTTTTGGAGAGCTTTAACGTCAAAAATTTATTAGTGATCGAATTTTCGCCTACAAAAGGGGCGGTAGCCCGTAGCAATTGCGAATTAAACTTTCGTTTGTTTACTAGAGCAGTTAAAATAAAATTTGGGTTTTTACTAACGAAATTTTGTGTTTTCGTTTTTATTAATTTATCTTTATTAAAATAGTTTGTCTCATTTATTTAAATCAAGTGAATATGAATATTTTACTAAATAAATAATGTATGTTATTCTAATTTACATTACATTACATTATAAATGGATTACGGAAGTCAAGCTTAACTTTGACAGTTTAGAATAAAAGTTTCTGAGTTTTATGTGGTAGAGAAATAATTCCCGAGTGCGATGTGTTATTTCACAGAATTATGTCAGCTCTCTGAAAGGAGATGAGTAAACTTGGGAAGTACGCGAAAGGGAAGATTCGTCAAAATATTTGCAAAATGAAGAAAAACTGTTCGTATATTAAAATGTGAGAATAAAGTATTTTAAGTGTTTATTATTATCCCTTCTCTAAAATAAAATCTAGATATTTTGGACATGAAAAAAAACTAATTACATTAGTTTTGGATATTTGATCTTACGTAGGTGACATACGGAGATATTACATCGATGCAATTTTGTTGATTATGTTTTTAATTATGATAATTAACATTTGCTTATGTCACTTCACTTATGAATATTATGTAATTACCTTGGTAGAATAATATTATGTTTAAATGAACCCCAAGCAGTTCAAGAAAACTTAAAAAGATATGAAGTAAGGACATCCACTCCATACCCATTAATTATGACTGTAATTTCTTTAAAAGGTAATATAATAATAATTATAAATGATATTTAAAATACAGTATTAATCAATATAACTAATTGTGGATCATCATCCCCATATTTTGATCTCAAGATTCAAAGCTTATGTTCCCATGAAGTACTAACCTCTTAGGCAACCCCAAGAGTACCCAAACTGGATATTAAATTAAATTCAAATAGCGAATCATTGGGGCAAAAGGTCAGATCGTAATTTATTGTGAAAACGAAGAGGTATTTCGCCTGATCGTATCGGGTGGTATCGGAACATTTTGTTTAGTCAGTTGTTAAAATTTAACATAGGAATTCACTTACCATCTAAAGGATGCTTTAACATCGATACTATATCTCTGAATATGAAAGAGAATTGGCGCTACTGTGTAATTAGACCATTAAAAAACCTAGGATATAGATATTTTTTTAGAAATTGTATTTAAGTTATTTTGCTTGAACACATAAAAATGGCTAACCATACAGCATTTCTAAACTATTTTATTAATATGTTAATAGAACTGAATATATTTTTTTATACAAATATCTTATTGAGACATTGAAATAAGATACATTGGTACGTTAGGAACAAAGGGTGACAGAAAGCTAACCAATCCCTCAAGTGACATTCACGAAGTAAATTGAAAAAGGTCGAACTAAGACAAGTTGGAAGCTGTACTAACGTGTTCGAAGTAGGTATAAACTTTCAATATCGGAATAACTTTAACTTAAAACACCGCAGCCACCACGAAGTGATCTGACTGAAGTGGAGATCAATGTTGAGAGTTTCGTGGTCTCTAGGAATAATAACGGACTTTGATTCTTATTGTAAATTTTTGTCTGTTATGAAGTTTGTTCTGAAATAGACATTTTAAAACAGTATCTTGGTATATCAAACACGGAAATTGTAGAACTATTTTATGAAGTAAAGCCTAAAACATAATTTTAACAAATATAATAGATATAGATCTAATACATATATAAAATTCTCGTGTCACGGTGTGCGTAATTGAACTCCTCCGAAATGGCTCGACCCATTTTCGTGAAATTGTACAAGCATATTCAGTGAGACTGAGAATCGGACAACATCAATTTTTCATCCCCCTAAATGTTAGGGGTAGTTCACCCCTAATTTTTTTTTATTTTTTAGACAAAACTTTTAATTTCTATTTTTTTATGATACAGCATATAAAAAGACACACAACCCCCAATTTTCACCCCTCTACAGTCAACCCCTATTTTTATGTGGTAAAACGACGTTTGCGGGGTCAGTTAGTTTACATATATATTAGAGTTATAAATATTTTAATTTGAATTTAAACCAATGATTGTCCGTGTACCCGATTAGATACTCAAAATTATTATATTGTTATTTGGTTTGTGGTTTTAATATTATTGTATTTGACTCCACAATCATTCTATTGTGGTCGAAGTTTGTTAGACCATAGATAATTTATTTATAATTGTTGACATATTGTTAGGCTTGATTTAGGTGCTTGATCTAGTTATTCCGGTACCCCGAGGGTTAACCCTCCAAATGGTCGGGCAAAGGAAAGATACGGCCCGCAAGCAACGGTGATTTATTTTGATGGATTTTCTAATCCTGACGAATATATTATTTTATTAGTCCTTCACCAGATACTAAATTGGATGAAGATGTTTTAATTTACTTAATTGATTGTTGGTTCAACATCTGAGGTCTAAATTTATAACACCTTTAGCCGCGTAAACCCTTAAATATTCCCATTTCTCAATAGTAAACTTAATATGTGATATATAACTGAAATAGTAAGTAATTACAAAAAATATTTATACATAAAACTACAAGTACTAATTTCAAACTATTTCCTATTAACAATATTTTATTTTTTATACCACGTGTCTTCAGTTTTTATAATGAAAAAGACTAAAATCCGAAAGTTTACAAACATATTGTCTGTTTTATCAATTCGAATGATTTATGTAAAGGGCCGATGCAAAAGTGGTTGCGAAAAGTAATGTGAGGTTTGAATCACTAACAAACAAAAGTCTGCACGATATAATATCACCAAGTGGACTAGAAATATTAAAAAAGGCGAGTGCACAAGTATTGTATTTACTTCTTTTGATATCTTGCTATGTTGAATGTATTTTATAATAAACTCTGGATTGTGTTTCGTGAAACGTGACAAGATTTATTCAACAGCCGACAGGCGAGACAGAGTACGAATTAAAGTATGTATGATGTGCTTAGTGGAATAAGATTAAACAGTGTAGGTTGCTCTAGTATGGTAAGCATAATTTCTCGCTTCGATATCATTTATTTAAGAATTTGTGTGAATATTATCAAAGAAAATCATTCAAATATATGGAAATACTAAGGATTTTGAAGGTTTGAATGCTAGGTTTAAATACCTAGCCCTAGACGCACAAAGTTTCTGAACTATACGAACCGAAGATTTATAAAATGTTAATATACAATATTCAGTTATCTACTTCGTTAGTTACTTAGGAGTGAAGCCTACGAAAGTTATACGTTTAAATCACTCAATTCTTTCACACGTATTTATACATACATTAAATGTGTCAAAAACTTGATCAAGCCGAGATATATGAGAGAAAATTACGCTCACACGTTGGATTTCTTGCACATTTAACGAACAAAAAATACAAATGTTCTGTTCCGAAAGCCGTCTCTTTCCTCGTGGATAAATAGGAGATATATCCTGTATGTGAATAGCGTCCTTCGAAATTGGTTGGATCCCTTCGCTTGCTAGGGAATTTAGTTTTTCTTCCTGCCTTCACAAAGATCCAAAGAAGTAGTTTTTGTGTGGGTTTGAAAAATTGATAGAAATCACGACACAATTTATTGCATTATGCTTATAAGATTCTATTATAATTTTTAATAAAAAATCAATCCCTGACCGATGATTTATCTATAGAACTCGTTGTTTATTGTATTAAAGCTCTATTAAATTAAAAAACCGAAAGTTGACGAAAGGCAATTAATTTTTTGTAGAAAAGAAGTCTTAAGGTTCTGTATAAAAGAAAATTAATGTTAGATTTTGTGAAAGATTATTTTTGATTGTAGATAACGCTAAAATTAATGAGGTAAGCTTCTAATGAGGTTAGTAAAGAAGTTTTTGAAAATATTATACGTCGAAAGATAATTATCTATGGAGGTGCAAAAATTATTTATAAAGCTCTTATATGCATATTGTTTGAAATACCAATTTTAATTAATGATGTTTTTGAAATTGGAATAGGGGTGCGCGACGCTAACCTCACTCACTGTTATTATTTTCGTAACAAGAGGTTCATACGGGTATTGATTTTATACTTTTTGTGCACAAAATGACTATTGTTGTCATTTGGTTTTATAGCTTTACTCACGTACAACATGTCGAAATTACAATTTCCAAGCTCTGCGTGGTTAGAGGAATAATTTGTGTATTTATTTTCGAACTATAGTTTTTGTGTCTTATGAATTTACCTTCGGTTTTACTCCCCCTTTCCTCTAATGCGATCCTTTTTCCTTCGCGGACTTTTATAAAGGAGTACTGATACTGCAACAAAAGAAAAATTGAAGGTTTTAATAGTTTTATATATACTTTAATAACATAGATTAAATATGGAACAGGGCTTTAATATTACTGTATCTGTTTCCTAGCTTCTCTATTTTAGGTAAATGGGATACCGTTTTTAATTTGAAAACTAATGTTAGAATATAATTTTGTACTTTAACTGGTAGGTGTAGAACCAGATCTAAAAAAAGATAAATATGCGAACAATACGTTACGTTTCAAAAGCTATTACGCATGGCTTGCGTCGCGGTAGTCATAAAGTAGATTGCCAGAGATATGGAAAATTTCGTTAGCCACGCTGCTTTTGTTGCGTTTGCCTATATCAAATACATTTGTAATGTATTAATCAAATGTTTCGTCAATAAAATCTAGAACGTACCACAAATATCAGGGGTTGTCCTAATTTTATCTGTGGACGATTTAGTGGCGTCAATGGTAATTTACTCTAATCCTTCTAATTGGCACCACTTAGGTGTTGTTGATATATACATTCGAATATTAATTATCTACTTTTAATACGGGATGCGAGCACTTCAGATCCCTTTTGAAGAATAATATAGGCATGGAGAAGTTTGAAATTTAATATAGTAAGTCTAATGAAATTACGGTTAGTATTCGACAACGATTATAAGTGATCACAGTAAAGCAATCTATTCACATTTATTTTGTTATAAGCATTTAGAAAGAAGTATACTATACAAAGGAAACTGTACTTAGGAATTAGATTCTTCATAAACAATAAATATCATTTTCTTTTTCTTTTGTTAACGAAATACAGCAAGATTATATACAGCTTATAAATCTATTCTTCCATTTTTATCTAACAGAAATGATTTACTGCTAGCAAGTTGTTCTTGAGTTTTCCAAAACTTGAAGTAATTATTTACGAAGATTATGAAAAAGTCATAGAGAATTATAATCTAGATGTTGAGTATTCGGTTTACCTATCAACGTCTGGCGCCACCCTGTCAAGGTCGTGAGTTCGATCTCCTACCCACGAATATATCGCTGAAGGACACTCCAGCCTCATAAATCCCTCTCACGTTAACAGTCCTACGTAACCGTGTGACACGAAATGGCGATTCCATCTTTGTGATCAATTTATGGACTGTGTTAAGCGCATTACAGCACTGTTATCATCTGTTTATAAACTTTTATTGGCTT
>JAOSYY010000010.1:10992095-11003637 GCA_025727935.1 Hebomoia glaucippe
ATTTATTGTAAGACTATATACTCGTATTTGTTTAAAGACGTCTTATATAAGAAGCTAAGTGCTATTTACTAAATCTTAATGTAAACCTTTAATGTAGCCAAGTGAAAATTCTTATTGCGTATTAAAGCAAATCTTAGTCAGACTTAGGCAAATAATTATTTTGATCTTAAACATGTGACTTTAGAGTTTCAATTTGACTTTCCTAGTTACATACTCAGGTTCACTCGATCCAGATTACATTCAAAATAATTTTAGAGAAGCTTTGGTTCAAAGTAAACATTTGTTTAACACGAATAACAAAAGGTAAGAATTGTATGGATGATTTTGTAAATCTATTACAAAAAACTGTTAAATGTTTTAAATAAAAAATTCTGTCTCTATTTTGGGTTTTAATATTATCAAAATAAATAACTAGAATTTTTAAATACAACTATTATATAAAGCAGTTTTATATATGTATAATACAATCTGCTTAATCAAGTATAGTTATGAGTGTCCGTTGCAGACTTTTGGCCTGTGCTAAATTGGAAGAGATCTCTGGCCTGATGAACGAAATTGTACACTCTGCGTAAATTAATTAAAGAATCTTATGTAACGAGATTAATCAACGCCCAGATTTAGTACGATAAGTTCAAGAACATGTTTATTATCTTAATTGTATTGCTTTGTGCTGATTTAAAAAGTACTTAGTATATTATCTGTGTCTATATAATATCTCTATGTATATATTTGTACAGACTCGACCACGCGTTACTATGGCTAAGGTTTTTGTTAATTGGCTATATTATATTGTAGACATAATGTCATCTATTAAATATCTGCTCAATTCATTCAACTGTTATTGCTATCTATTAGATTCGTTTGGAGCAACAAAATAATTTTGACTCTCAAATAATAGACAAATAATAATTCACAATAAAATAACATTACGACTATAAATTGAGAAGTAAACAATCCTGATTTCAATTTGGATCAAACTGCAAATGGTGTGCAAATTTGATTAAAATTGGTCTAGTAGTTTAGGAGTCCATCGCGGACAAACAACGTGAAACGTAACTTATATATTAAAAAGATATCGACAGTGCTAATTTGTTTTCATTAGTAACCTCCGATGTAAATAGGCATGTGTTGCAAGTTTAACGTGTCTGTCTGTCAGTGTTTTACATCTTATCGGAAAAACATATTGTACATAACAATAAGTTCCTAAATATCTGATTTAGATATACTATTTCCACAATTTTATAAGCAAGATTCTTCTACGAACTGTTATTTAAAAGTTTCATAATTGGGGAATATTTTCCCGTTTACTTTATAATATTATTAAATTTTCTGTTGAGTTTTGGTTACCTTTCGGTCATTTGAAATGCGTTTTATTAAAAAAGTTATGTTTCAATTTGCATTGACAAAATTTGAAACAAAAACCCTTGATTTTAGGCAAGAGAGACTTGCGGTTGGGCGAATCAAATTAGATATTGAATTTAAATTGTTTGTTTATTAAACAATTAAGAGTAATCTTCTTCAATAAAACTAATCACCAGACATGTTGAAATAAATATTTTTTGTTGTTTTAGGTGACACCGTGTCTATTATAACAACCGGTCAATAAACAAAGTAAAAAGAAGAGTATCGGCTTGTTTTATCGCCTCTGTGATGGTGGATCGCGCGGGTGGTCAGTATCGCTAAGGTGGATGGTGTTGTGGGGGTGGCGATGGCGCCGCGCGGGGGGCGGGAGGCCCGGCCGCGGTGAGGCTGGCGGGTGCGATGCGCCGCGGGGCGCTGCTGGCTGTAATCCTCGCGGTACTGGCGGCTTCTGGTGCGCGGAAGCTGCGCGTGCTGCAAGACGACGCCCGCACCGCGTTTTACGTGGGCATCGCCGCGCCGCGCTCGGCCGTCGCCGCCGTGCGCGCGTTCAATCGCACCCTAAGCGACGTCTCACAGACCTACCTCACTGGCGATTTTCCACTGCACCTACGAAATGTCTCTTTGCTACCCTTTTATATCGAACTACCGGAAGATGAAAGGTAAGACACTATTTAAAACTATAATTATTATGTAGGGGTGATACTGAGTTTAATAGGTGAATAGACATGAAGACTGTTTTCACATAAAAAAACTTAAATATCGTAAATATTTATTATTACATACGTGTAATTTTTCATGTAGCATGTAACTTCCTGAGTCTGTTTCCACGATTTTAACATAAGTATAAAGCTATTTTTTTGAACCGAAATATTGATTTTCATCTAAGGGTAAACAAAACATCTTAAATATGTACGATTAATTAGTTGGACTAGACGATAGCATAGTTCTTTGATATTCTGTTTAAGCTAGTTTACATAATATGCGGGTGGAATCTGCCGCAGCCTTTGTCACATAAAATATTCCTCATCTCTTTGTTACGGTAACAGCTCTTCAGCGCAGCAATAGTATGCATAAAAACATCATAACATAATATCCACAATCTGCAGAGAATATTTGCGTAGTCATTGTTCCAAATCTTATTAATATTTACGAAGGAAGAAGAGAGAACGTTGGATTTTATGACTTAGATTGTGAAATACGAATGACGGGATGAGATGACGACAGAGATAATTATCAGAAGTAACGCAAAGAAGTTACTCTAGATAATTTATTTTATAATAGTATTAATATTTTTTTAATGCTCAAATCGACAAATTTTGATAGAGTTGTGTAGTTGTACATTTTTTATAGAGTTGAGAGTTAAGTAAGGCAAAATATTTTTATATGATAATTATATACCTATTCAGTAATAAGTATTTTAGATAAAGGTGAAGGCTAATTGCTGATTAAATCTTAACGATAGTCAAATATTCTTGAATGTGTATGGACTAAATGGCGGATATTATTGCCGCTTCATTCCCGTAAATGTAGTTTTGTTAATTAAGTACAGTCGTGGAGTACTTTGAAGTTGTTTCGAACAATACTTAATTAAGGCATATAATGGTAAATATATGCCTTGTACCGTTGAAACATCACAAAGATTTGATTTGTAAAATAGATCATCATATGGTATGTTAAGAATAACTGTAATATTTTAAAATATTTACCAGTTTTTAATTATTATAGTTACTAAATGAATTTTTTTAATTATTATCAATCAAAAGAATTAAGAACATTTCATAATCTTAAGTTATAATTCTGAAATAGATCTGGTGGCTCGAGCATACGATATTGTACTACAACGCGATAAATTATGATCGACAGACTAATTCGTTTGGAAAAGGGATGCCTTCCATCACACATTTATTGTTCATATACCTAACAGTTTCAAATGATTTTATTTAACATATTCTGTGTTGCCGCAACAATAGTTTTTCACTCTAATCCACATGTATAATTCTAATTCATTTTAAAGTTAGTTTGTTGTTCGTTAGTTTTAATAAATGGATTTTCTGGTATGCTGTAATGAAATAACAAAACTTCTAATGAACGTTATTGATTAAATTGTTATTAATAAACTAAGGTAGTGAATAGAATAGCTTAAAAGAAAATAAAAAGGAAATAGCGATTTATTTTCTCATTTTAAATGACATGAATTGAACTTGTTAAGTGCTAAGGTGAGGTACGGATATTAATTTAACTTCGCTCATGTATTTATAGAGTTCAAACTGTTATTGCATTGATTAATTTTTCCGATAGTATTTTTATGTTTTTCACTAATTTATGAATACTTTACAAGCGTTGATTTGTAGCTGCGATTTATATATATTTTTATCTATACTAATATTATAAACCAGAAGAATTTGTTTGTTTGTTTGTTTGAACGCGCTAATTCAGGTACTACGCTAACTTCGGTGTTGGATAGTACACATTTATTGAGGTAGGATATAGGCTATATTATATTTTATCCTTACTAAAAATCCAATAATGTAATCCAAGGTGTAAAAATCGAAATCAACTCGAGTGATGCCGCTGGCAGAAGCTAGTTTTTGATAAAATAAAAAACACAGCCTTAGAAATCCGATAATTAGATAAAAACGTGTTATTCCAATACCTTAGAGTTTTACGCGTTTGTGTCGAGAGCAAAGCCGGCTATAACTAACAATTCACAATGAAATATGAGAAGAGGTAACACGATCTCGTTAAATACACTTATCACTTCTAACCTTTATTATCACAGGCAATTTAAGTAAGGTTTCATAGTTGAAAGCTGAATAAGCTTTCTTTTGTATTATGCTGCCCTGTTGCAGCGTTGAACTTTGTCACTTAAACGAAATTTCCAGTTGTTAATTTTTTTTAGAGCGTAATCGATAGTCGCTCGGAAGCACGTTTAGTCGTTTTTATAGATTAAGTTTTATAGATAGATTACCTTTGCGTACACACGACGTTTTTTTATCACCCTGTTTTATTTTTTCCTTGTTTGTGAACCAAATATAATATAATATATAACATTCACGTGTTACGTTGCTTGTAATTAAACTCCTTCGAAATGGGTCGACTGATTCCCGCATACCGGTTAGGTCTGCGAATCGGAGTACATCTTTTTTCAGCACTTTAAATATTAAGGGTAGTGCACCCCTAAATTATTGCTTTTTATTTTTTAAGATACATAATATAAAAATAAATTCAACTGCACATTTTCACCCCTCAACTACCAATCCAAAATTTTATACGTGATATACTATTTATGTGGCAAATTATATCTTTTATATATATGCTGTAGTAAATAAATCAAATACTGGTATGTGAACTTGAAAATAGATTAAATTTACGTAAAATTCGTCAACTACAATAATTTATTCTGCAACTCCACTTACGCTTAATGAGAATATTATTCAAAAACATTACGACGCGCGATTTAACGATTAAGTTCAGTCAGAATTCATGGAGTAATGCGAACAAAACTACGGGTCGTTTACAGTCGAAATTGGACTATATTTAAGTCCCTTTGACTTTACCGCCAGGTCGGAACCGAAAGCCATTGTATGCGATTAAACGCAAATATCTTAAGACCTTTGTATGTTCGTCACGTAAAGTCAGCTCATTAAAATTGTGAACCACATTAGTTCTGGCAGCCTCTGGTGGCTATCATTGTCTTATTATAATATTAACCAAGATAAGGAAGTAAATGTTTTGTTGAGTGTTATCCTCGAGGGTAATACATACCGATTACTACCTGCTCACATAATACCTATATACAATTAGATTATTCTTGGGTTTGAAATCGATTCTAATTGTAGGAAGAACAATTTTATTAATTAAATAACTCCTGGCGATAAATTATCAAAAGTCTAAATGTGTCTTTATAAATTATAGTTATTAATCGTATTACGTCAGCTTCCAAACAAATAAAGTCATTTCGGTCAAACACGTCAAAATTATTATACTTTTTTGCGTTGCAAGTTAAACAGGTCTATTGATGTAAAATAAAAGATGAAAAGCATCTAATAAAGTGGTTTATTAAAACTTGAAATACAAAAAAATTAAGCGACGCAAAGGAATAATAAAATATTTGCCCCAAAAAATTAGATGAGTATTAAACTTGAAGCGCTTTTACAATCCTGTAATATTATCATGTCGTAAAATGAAAATACTAAAAGAAAGTACGCTTTAATATTAAAGGTTTTTCTGGGATTCGTTTTATGTGACAATTGTAATTCTATTCGATTTTCTTACCGAAGATTTTCAAGTACTCGGTATCAGTGTTAAAGTCGATTTCGCATTGTTCGCCAAATTCCTTGTAGGAAACTTGATGCAAACATTCCATCCCTGCTTTATCCGCTGCTTTTTGAGCTGCAGTACTTGTAAATATACCTCCGGTTACATGTTGATCGATTTCCTTTGCAAGCAGCATTCTGAAAAACGATAAATAGTGATTTACGCGAAAAATTGCAATTTACATTTGAATTTTCAGTCTATAATTTTACTGCAGATAAGAAATTTTTGGGTTTTTTCTTTTCCCTCTCTATTATTATTTTAGAAACATGCCTACCACTTCCCTTAATGAATACTTTCAAATATCCTTCTATAAAAAATATTCTTAAGTAAAGTATTTTGAGTTTTGTTACTCTTAATTTTAATTTTTCTTTAAGAGCACTAAAAATAGCATGCTCAGCTGGTCTCGTAGTTTTCATAATCAACCTCAGCTTGCGGCGAAATAATAAGACGGGAATGAACGGATAAGAAATATTTTCTATGATAATAATAACCTTTGATAAACATTTTCCTCAATCCTTACGTGGGTGAAATGATGTAACATATCGAATATTAGTTTTAGATTCGTTAATAAATAAGGATTTTCTTTGAGAATTGCACATAATATTAAGAATATTTTTTCTAGTAAGGTCATTTATCGTTATAAAATGATTATTGGTAATTCTCTAATGCTTTTAATATATATGACTTTTCAGCGAAATATTTATGCTCTTAACTTTACAGATATGATCGGGGATACTTCCGTGTGGTATTGTATAATGTCGGGACATAAATAAATAATTATTCATTGACCCAAATTCATTCCTAATCCTCCAAAAAATTTGTGTGAAATAAAATATTAGGTAGTAGAGTGTTATTCGCATACACAATATTGGATTTTAAAACTGTAGCACTCTGAACTATTGAATTCACGGACAGATTCTTACCGACACTTGAGTAACTCAACGGATATACCAAGACGTCTATACTCTGGGGCTACAGATAGCCCAGCTCCCATGAGATACGAGGTCACGCCGTATTTATCATAAATAGCTGTCACCTTCACGGCTTCAGCGAACATCCGGAGGGATAAAAGTCCTGCTTTTGTTTTTGGCTGTTGAGTAAAAATCATTATCGTAAAAATTTGACAATACAGTACACTCAGTATTTTTGAAATGTAATTCTATTTGTTACCATTGATCCCGAGTTTGTGTACTTGGGCGTTTGTTACTGTTCAAAGTGATTTGCATGAAATAAAAAACATGTTTCTGGAGAGTATATTGATATTTATGGGTCGCTTAAATAGCAGCGTCGAAGATACAAAAAAACTTCGATAACAAACATTTAGCCGTCTTCAACAGCATTCCTTTATGAGCTTTAAACTCTTATACTTTTATCTTTTACGAAAAGTTCTACATTGACCCAATTAGACACTTTAATTTATGTCGAAAACGGTATTGAAATTATTATTATCATATCAAATCGTAAAATCAACTTTATTAAAGGAGTTTAAAAGCTTGTCATTTTCAATCAGATTTGGAATACTCAGTTCCTGCTCTTGGTTCCAGTGCACTCCAATTACGATCGAATGAAATAATATTGCCTACATAATGAGAGTTCAATTTGAATATCTATGAAAGGAAAAATCAAAGGTTTTAATATTATTTAAAAAGTTACGATATCAGTTATAGTATTTATTATTTAAAATTGACGATATAGTTATGCTATTTTAACTTGCGGTAAAAAATATTTTAAATTGTTGGCATGCTATCTGATAGCGTGTTAAAGCTTACTTCTTTTATTTCTTCGTGGTTTAATAGTTCTACAACTGAACCAATGCCAAAGGCGATTTCTTTAAGTAATTTCATTCAAGTATAGTTTTATTAGACATACTCATTGGTTATTCTTTTAAACCGTTAATATGCAATCAACCGTCATTTTTTTACTAAATGGTTATACAATTTTAAACGTTGATTTTCAAAGTCCATTTAATACTTTTACAATACAATTAATACTTTGATACCATTTTAAAAATCAGTACTTGTATACAAATAAAAGCTCTGTCATATAAATATACATATAGGAATTGAATTAATAACTTTCTACAATATCAATTTAATCAATTTTGTTATTGGACACTGCATGAGTTATTATTGTGTAAAAGTTTCAAAAGCTCTATCAATTTATTCAATTTAGTAATTGAATCAATCACTTACCGGATTATGATCAACAAAATGATCTTTTTCTTGTACCATACACATATTAACTCCAACTAGCGTTCTCTCTTTGCCGTCCTCTCCCACCACAAAGCAGGCCAAGCTCATTTTTTGTCTTATTATGGCTTGCCATAGCACCCTGTACTCTTGTATCGCCTCTTGATCTTGTGCAGTTCCTATCAATTCCAGATTCATTCATTATTAATTATTCATCTCTCCACCCCCATTCCTCCATCACGGAAATTAATAAATCATGTTGAAATATTCAAGTAACTGGAGTAACTGTTTTAATATAGGTTAAGCTGAGCATGGCTTGTTGTTGTAGTTTAAAATGAACTAGTTGTTTTTATAATTACGAGACAGTTAATTCTGTATTCAATTTCACTCTATTATTATTAGTTCAATCTCTAAATCGTAATTGTATTTGTATCTACATAAGTATTGAAATTGCCGAAGTATCGAATGGCCTTCTAGAAGAAAAACAGATGATCTAGTCAGAGTGGCAAGGAGCCGCAGGATACAGGTCCCAGATGACCGGCGGTTTGGACATCCTTGAGGGAGCTGGGGATGTTTAGCAGTGGACTCAGACAAGTTGTCAGTCAAGTATATAAATTATTATAAGAAGTGTTTAACTGTTATAACCGGTCAATATCCAAAAATCAATTTTAAATGGCGTTTTAATCGCTGTTTTGTATTAAAACATGGCTTATTTATTGAAATAATAATTTCACCAAACAAGGATTAGCCTAACAATAAATACTAACGGAAACTTGTGTAAGTTCGTACCCTCTGTAATGGTAATTAGTAATATATTATAACAAATAAATATGTAGAGCTCATAAGATAAATACAATTTGTAGGGGTGGGTATTGGAGTAAACATATTTGCATATAGTTGTGACTTTAGGGAACTCGAATGAATTATTAAACTATCAGTCTAGATAAGAGTTAAGATTATATTTGTAATAATTTCGTTATTGATATATAATTTATTAAATATCATATTTCGTATTTTATTTGATGCAAAGAATTGCTGTTTTAGAATTTTTCTAAGGTTTATAAATACATATTTTTTTACATTTTTACACATTATACATAACTTTATATATTTTTTAAATATAATATAGCCTATTCGATAAATGTACTATCCAACACTCAAAGAATTTTTCAAACCAGTGAGATTAGCGCGTTTAAACAAACAAACAAACTTTTCAGCTTTATAATATTAGTATAGTTTTAGGTATTTTACAAAGATTTTTCTTCACTTCTTAGAGCTTGAGAAATCATAGATTGGAACTTGTAACGGGCATTTCTGTACTTTTCGGCCTTTCTGCACTTTTGTCTATTAATGATCAATATTTCGCTAACCCGCTAATTACTAGAAAGGGGCAGGTCTACGATTAGCATGTAACTAGGAAGTATTATAAAAGTATTAGTAGTTATAGGGATGAAATACTCAGATCACGAGCAGTAAAAATATTTTTTTTTGTTATCACTTTCGTAGCTAATACAAAAAATATTAATTATTTATTTATTACGTAACAAATTTCGGATGAATACTAAGTTTGATTCAAAATTAGCGGTTATCCGCGGTTTCACTAGGTTGCAGGGCGATTATCTTTATTCTGACACCAAATTTAAGTAAAATAAAGAGTATTTACATATAGAGCAGTATACGAATCTATATAATATTATGCTACGAGAGAAGCGTAATCCATTTGTAAAAATTTGTTTAATAGGTTTAGACACACAGACAAGACAATCAAAAATCCTTTTTGTGTTCTATTGCTCTTTTTTAATCGCCCATTTTCATTTTCGGCTAATTTTATTAAACGTACAGACACGCAGTCTACTGATATTAATATATGTGTAGACTATTTATAAAAAAACTGGTAAAATGAGCTCGTTATCCGCAGAAAATACTTTAAAACGATATAAGGTTCTTTCAGCATACTATGATTGAGGTCGAGTCCTCTCCTGAACACGTCTAATGACCTAGGTCTACAGTTTTTCTTCTATACATGCGATCAACTTAGTGGCTCTACGAAAGGATCTGATAATTATAAAAATGTGTAGGTTTTTCCAAGTGTTTGTTAAACTTTGTTTGAATGTTATCTACATCGCTTCAAAAAAACATATTTCATAAAACATATTGTTATTCTTTCCTTTCTTAATCTATTTACTTATATAAAACTAGACTGTAATCTGATAATTCATAGGATTATCTTTATTGATTTTATAAGTATATGATATGTCAAAAAGTAAAACAAAATTCTGTTTAAGTCAAAAGGAAATAGAAAATTGAATCTGCTCTTACCAGCTGTCGACCACCAAACGTCCTCTTCGACGTAATTACCGAGCATGAACTCCACTGCTTCATCCCACATAGCCTCAGGGAGATCCTCTACTACGAACGATAATATCCCCTTGTCCTGAACATTTCTTTCGAATTTGGCCCAAATCTTAGGATATTCGCGCGGCGACATATCTTTATGTCACTCAATAACTCCTTAAAGCTTCGAATGCGAAAAGACTAGAACGCTGGCTGAACAGATTGATACTGAATTGTATTCGTAATGTGGTTTCCAACGACGACTGGGAATCTATTACATATGCATTACGAGTGGATTGGTATATATATAATGTTATGTAGGGGTGTTTCTTTTTTGTTTCTTTACAAGTATTTTAAGCCTTGAAATAACTCATTATTCATGAAAAGTTTGATATTATAAAGGATTCAATGAACTTCTGTGTCTGGATTAACATGTAATTGCGGATGTTCTTATTGACTACTAATTCTTTGTCCTCCTAAAATCGGAAATTCCTAATTTCACGACCTTGTTTAGGGGATAAACATCCTAATCGTTTAATGTTGTACACGTAGTCTTTAAAGATATATTATCTACAAGTTCAGTCGAGCTTTTCAAATGGAATAAATTAATTTTTATAATGTAATTAAAAACGGTCGTTCCCGATTTAATTAATCACACTGTATTCGAATGCAATGAGATCGTGAGTAATATAATATTTGTTCATGGTCCTACGATATGTTTGCGGTGTTCTAGAATCCTAGTACTACTTATTCATTCTTAATTACTATCATTACTATTATTGTAACTTGACGATCGTAATATGAAGGTAATGCAAAAAATTAAACCTCGTTAGTTCCTAGCTCCATCATTATATGAATCTAGTGATATTAAATTAAAATAATCTGAGGATAAAATATTTTTTTTTAAAACAAGAATTTTGTTTCGATATGTTCACATATAACCTACCCAAAAAATTATATAAGAATTGAAAATGAAACTTTACACGGCTTAAAAGCCGTGTAACGTTAAAATGTTATCCGATTTTTTTACAATTTTACTTGTTAAATACACTAAAACAAGAATTTATTAAAAAAAAATTAAATATCCTGATTATAAAATTATAACAATATTAAAATTGAATGTTTACGAAACGCATTGGTACTGTTTTGAATTAAGTAATGTAACATTCATTACATCAAAACGAATTCGTGTAGTTTTCCACAGCTCGTCAATCATAGAACATAAAAATCAAAGTCTAAAACTTTGATAAACTAACACCATGTTTTTTAAAGCATGTATTTTGTAAAGTAACAAGCTTTCTTTGTTTATAAGTAACTTTTTTAAAAACTTTAGCATTAGG
>JAOSYY010000010.1:11016445-11034420 GCA_025727935.1 Hebomoia glaucippe
ATATTAGTTACTTTATTAACTTGAACTCATATAAATTCTTTGTAATATTGAACTTCTTCTTCCATCAATATAAGTACTTTTGTACTTATAAATAATATATTAATATATTACTTATAAATAATTTGCCCTTAATTTAAAAATAACAGACTATTCTAGAATTTGGTATTAATTCATTCTAAGTTAGAAAATAGTTCACAATGAAATATTTGCGATGTTCTGTTGACTATAGAGTTTCTATAACAAACCGGATTTAAAAGACGGACATATCTCTTCCTAACCTACACTAAAAGCAAAGTTACCTCGACAACTACCTTGTTACTTAAACCCATTCATTCTTAACTTCACAGATTCTAACTATGCTGTCCGTAATGTTCGCATAAAACTTTTACGTGTGATAAGTTTAGACATGTATAATGATTATGCGAAAAATGTATTATTAACATAATTCGTTATTTTTTCAGAGAAATGCGAATAGCCACAGTGGCTGCACTGGCCGGTGTTATAGAGCAACCGGAACGTTCATTAATGGCCCAGTTTTCTTTTCTAAATTTGGTATCTAGCTTAGAGGGAAATAAATGGAGACAAGTAGGTCATATTATTGGCCGTACAGTTAAATTACATACTATAGTATGGCCAGGTGGACGTCTTGTCGCTCAAGGACAGTCTACTGGTGCCCGAACTATATTTCGAGTTGTTACTGCTCTTGCCCCACCTTTCGTTATGGAAGGGGAACTAGATGAAGATGGTCAGTGTCTTCGGGGACTATTATGTCATCGTCCACAAACATCGGATCGAGATAATCTTACTCTTGCCTTTGTGCCGGACAGGGACGGCGAACAGAGAGAAGACTTTTTCCTTCCTACAACAAAACCAAAAACGTTGTCGAAGATGGCAACACATTGTTGTTACGGATTCGCTATGGACCTTTTGGAAAATATAGCTCAAGAATTAGAATTTGATTTCCATTTATATATAGTAGAAGATGGTCTGTACGGGTCAAGAAGATTACTCAAGCCGTTTAAAAAAATATACGAAAATATAAACGTCGTTAATGAATACGTAGCAAGTGGTGAGAATTATCGATCACAGTATCGCAAGGGATACGAAAGAATGGATGACGTTTTAAATTCACTTGACGAAGATTTATTTGAAGACCACGAAAAATGGGACGGTATTATTGGAGATTTGGTCTCTGGTGCCGCTCACATGTCCTTTGCTGCCCTTAGCGTGTCTTCCGCCCGAGCTGAAGTGGTAGACTTTAGCCAACCATACTTTTTTAGCGGAATATCAATTTTAGCAGCCCCAAACCAACGACCTGATATACCATTATTGGCATTTTTATTACCGTTTTCTCCAGAACTTTGGGTTGCAATTTTTACATCCCTTAATATTACCGCCATCGCTGTCGCTATATATGAATGGTTATCACCGTTCGGCTTAAACCCGTGGGGTCGCCAAAGATCAAAAAACTTTAGCATTTCTAGTGCTCTATGGGTAATGTGGGGCTTACTCTGTGGTCATTTAGTAGCATTTAAGGCGCCAAAGAGCTGGCCCAACAAATTTCTTATAAATGTTTGGGGTGGATTCTCTGTTATATTTGTGGCTAGTTATACAGCTAATATAGCCGCACTTATAGCAGGGCTTTTTTTTCATAACGCTGTCGATGAATTTCAAGGAAGAAGTAACGTAAGTGGGTTGTTTTTTTAATATTTACAAATTTAGTAAGTATTTAGAAAAGAAATTTCAGTGTCTATTATATTACAGTGGTTAACGTTAAGGGTGGGCGCCCCGAGATCATCCGCAGCCGAGTATTATGTTCAAAGAAATAATCCTGAATTGGCCCAACACATGCGTCGTTATGGACTTCAAGATATCGAAGAAGGAATTGAGGGGTTGAGGTAGGTAATGTGTTTCAAAACGCATAAAATAATTAAATTAAAAATATTATTGTGATATCTGCAAATTTTAGAACAAAATAATGGGCGTCTTTAATTTTTGATACAGAAATGGAACTTTAGATCTTCTAATTGCGGACTCACCTGTGCTAGATTATTATCGTGCCACGGATCACGGCTGCAAACTACAGCGAGTCGGAGATCACTCTCTCACTGATGATACCTATGCTATTGGGATGGCGAAAGGATTTCCTTTGAAGGTTTCTAATTATTATATTATGACACAGCGTATGTACGATATGTTTAAAATCAGAGGCTTTTGGTGAATATATTTATGTTTGATTACATGTTTATATCATATAATGGAAAGAAAAGTGAGACCTGTGAAAGGCAGGATGCAACTATGTTTAAGCATAACTCCGTTCTCCCTTTGACCGTAAAGAATTATATCTATATTGACATGAAGATGTAGGTACGTGGCGTAAGTAGGCCGGCTAAGTGACAGCGGAACGACTTTGGATTTTAGCAACGAAAGATTGATGATATACGCAGACCCGCTAATGGTGTGATCGATAGTCCATGACATACAGTTTACATTCGCTAGATTATACTTCATTTTTATCTTAACGACGAAGTTACTTTTCTTATCAGAACATCCATTATATATCAGAGGTTGTATTTAATCGAAAATTTGTACAAAATGTCCAAGCTCTAGATCAGAGGTTCCTAAATATGTTTTTCTTTTAAACCCTTTTCAAAATTTTACTGGTTCCTGTGGACCCCCGCAGGTTCAATGCTACCACCATTGTTAGTTTTTCACATTATCGAAAATATACCAATTTTCATAGCCCTCCGCTTACTAATTGTGCATCCCCATTTCCTTGTCACGGCAACGTACACACCAATCGATTCTATCGTGACACCCTTGGCGTCCATCTGGACCACTTTGGGAATCACTGCTCTAAATTTCGATGTAATCGTTAATCATAAGCCTTCGTTCTTCATATCTACTCATATACGAACATAGTTTCATAAAGTGTAGAAAACAGTTACACATTTTTTTTCTATATCGAGTGAAGGAAATCACTTTTGATTTTAGGACAGTATATCAGCTGTTATAGCAAAGTACTCATCTAATGGTTACATGGATATACTAACAGAAAAATGGTATGGAGCCTTGCCTTGTTTTAAACTCAGCCCCGATTACGGTATTCAACCAAAACCTCTTGGTAAGTTATATTAGCTATTGTTCCTTTTTTAATTTAGATATACACGTAATTACTTTACTATACATAAAACTTCGCAATGGGTGACATCGTAGGTAGCGTTCGAAATAAGTCAACATCTGTTTCTGCCGGAAATTTCATTAGGATTTATCACCACCCCTACGTTAATCCAACCCCTCGGCACGCTAGGGGGAAGATATTACCACAAGTCAACCTAAAAGATTAAACATGAAATTTATCACTGAAAAAAATGAGATGGCACGTAAAGTGTGTATACCTCTCACTCAGGACGAGTCTGCGAGGAGACAAGGCGATAATTAAAAGTGAAATAAGGTGGTTGATATTCATATACCTTTTCCGTGGATACGTTTTATAAAATATTGCATGCTATCTTTCATTAATTTTATATCAACATTCAAAGGATGATACTTTAAAAGAAATGAGTTTACCTTATACAATTTATTATAATAAATTCATAATTTAAAATAACTATAAAGCAAAATAGTTGGCTTGCTCTGTGGTCTCTAAACCAACTAATAACATTTTCCTTTGTAACGTTTCTCGTACCGACGGCGCCACAGCTTTTAGCATGAATTGAGAATGCATTACCAACGTTTTATGGCAATATCTGATATATTAGGATATTTTAAATGAACTCAAACTAGGTACTATACATAAGTTATAGATAAGTAATTTGATATAATAATTTTAAGCCGAATGAAGTCATAGAAAATCTTTTGCTTTATATGCTCTAACAAGTTACTTATGCGCAACAAGGAGATGTCTACCTACGTGCGTTGATAATCTCACTGAAGATAAGAACGTGCTTCTCTCTTGTGTATAGAAAAGATAACTTAACTAGGTCACAGAACTTACTTACTAGGTACGAAAGTTACTGAGATTGAATGTCACTTGTTCAAATTACATAATGGATAATTGTTATCCAACTGGTTTGTAATGAACAAAGCTTTTTAAGAACTTTTAACTAGGAAGGAAATGAATACTAGGCAATATTTGTTAAGCTTTCACAGAGCAATTGATGTGAACTAAAATTATTATGCGTGAGATGGAAATTTATGCAATTTGGTTGAAACTTGTTGAATTAAGTGAATAATTCTGCAAAGGTTTAGCGAGATTTTGTCTAAAAAAAGTAAACTGTTTTTTTGTAATAATACCATGAATGAATATGTGAATTAAATTTTAGTTTTGTTTCACGCTATGACAGCTTTCTAGCTCGCAAATAATAATCGAAACTCAAGTTAAGAACTCATATTATAGAAAATTGTATCTAGGTACGAATATAAATTTTATGACACCTGTAAAAATGGTATTTAATTACAATTATTTTAAACATTTTTCTTAATAAAGAACAAATGTTATAATGTATTTATTTCCAGGGGTAGCAGCGGTTGCTGGAGTATTTATCCTTTTGGGAGTTGGCATGATCGTCGGATGTTTAATATTGATATTAGAACACCTCTTTTACAAGTATACTTTACCAATATTACGTCATCAACCCAAAGGGACTGTTTGGAGAAGTAGGAATATTATGTTTTTTAGTCAGGTTAGTACAAGTAATTAAAAAAATCAAAAACCCTAAGGTCATTGATCTTATTTATTTTAATTTTTAAGCTAAATAATTATTATATACTCAAGTGGCATCTTGCCATTTGTTCTAGAAAACCAAATTATTATTTTGTATAAACTCATTTATGAGTTGCAGATTATTTATTCATTTAACAAATATCGTTACAGTAGTGTCTATCTATTTATTTGACAATATTCGGACTTTGAATCCCGCAGCACCCACTTGTTATCTATGTTTGTTACTGGGTTGGAATTCCAATATTCAATTCACTCGTTTTATGTGAATGGACGAATGGACATTTTTATAGAAATATATAAACACGACAGAGCCGGGGACCCGTAACCCATATATTGCCATTCTTCCATATAGTCTTAAAAATGTTCTTTCATTTATAATTTGACGGTATTGGAATAAAATTGCCAGAGGAAATGGATGTAATAAAAGCTGTTACAAACTTTTTGAACTCGTGCAATGATCTAGATAACATTTCGTATGAATTTTTATACGATTTCACTTTGTTTCAGAAACTGTACCGATTTATAAATTGTGTTGAGTTGGTTTCGCCTCATCACGCCGCTCGCGAACTCGTAAACACTATTCGTCAAGGACATTTTACTTCCCTATTTCAAAAAAGTGTTAAGAGGGTAATCTTTATTTTTTGTTTTGGGCGTAATAGATAAAACTGTTTTAATTCTTGATTATAAATCTTTAATTTGATTGTAAATCTTTATAGATACCATATTTTTATCGATTATGTCGCATTTTGTCGATACTTGCTGCTAAGTGTTTAAACCTTTTTTCTAATGCCGAAAGTTTGCCACTAGAAGTAAACATTAAGCGAAAGTATGCTCATTTTATTTCAATTGCAATAGGAAGTACATTTGTTTCAGAAGGAACACGAACAGCGTAGGCGAAGAAAGAGTAAAGCTCAATTCTTCGAAATGATACAAGAAATAAGAAGGTATGATGTTAAGAATATTCCTTAGACTTTTATATTTATGAAAGCAATAATACGCAACGTAATAAATAATTTTTATAACATTTATTCATGTTTGAGACTTAAACTCAGGTAAGCTATAAATAAGACGGTGCGTACCTATCGCTGTTACATGATAATCATTTTGAATAAGCAAACAATTGCGTTGTTATAAATGTATGGACTTTTTTTCTTATAGAATTATGTTAAAAAATCTTTTTCCTCAGAGTTCAACAAGGCCGGGATCATTCTCTTGATTCTATAAAAGAAAATGTTGCCATTGAAACATCTGAAATTTCAGAAGAAATAACCGAGTCTAAATTCTTGTCACCATCGCCCGATGTCTCTAGTCGGTCCCCCCGTCAATGTAGATCACCTCGACAGCTGCGATCACCACGAAGTCGAAGAAAAAGATCCAGCAGTGGCCTTAATGTCAGACGCTTCAGCACTGATTCCGTTCTCGGTTCAGATTCAGCATCGATTTATGAACGTACTAGTCTTAATATAGGTAGAAGATTAAGTCGTGACGTTAGTTTTTTAACAAATTCCCCGCCTGATATCAATACGAGACTACGGACACCTTCACCTATGATTCGTCGAGCTCAAGGATCATCCACTAGGTCATACCAGGACGTGTCTGAAAAAAATCAAAATTATTTATCAATAGATGCCCCTAGTCATCGTGCCAGCATAGAAATTATGGTATCACAGGAAAGTGATGTTCCACCGGCGCCGCCATACCCAAAGATATCACCGACTGGAGGTAAGTCAGGGTTATCTATGTTATCTGAGGACGAACTTTTAAGGTTATGGCGCAGTTCAGACAGAGATGTCAAAGAAGCGTTACTGGCAGCGTTACAGGAGAAACGGACGAATTTGGACCCAACGCTAGATCCGGGCTGAACATCACACTTAGACGTTTATCTGGAAAGGAAATCATTTTTATAGATCACTTCGTATTCCGTATCGTTATTCGCGTCGTGAGCAATAAGGAGTGCAGTTATGAGACCGCACCAACTAGTTGAGCTGTGCCTTTTTAAATTGTTTGATGCGGATACATCTAACACACGTTAGTTTAACGATCAGTGTTCATTTTAGTGTCTTGTTATTATTATATTGGAAATGCTGCCTTACAGTTTAATAATAATTTATTTAACTAGTAATCGGCATCAAATAATTTAACTTAAGGTGCGATGATTTTAAAATTTTAACGTCCATTATATTTATTTAATAAGTAAATATTGACTAGCCATACGAACGAAACTTAGAACTGTGTAATATTAAACTTAAGTGCGTATTAGATGAATACTAGCACAGATACTGGCTAAGACCATATTAAAGTGCTTTATACTACATTTAGAGCAATCATAGCATTTAGTGTTTATGACATTAGATTTTTTTTACGTCAAAATACATATACTAGAGATCAAAGTAATAATTAAAATAATTGTAATTGTGTCTATTTGAAAACGACTTAATATTCAGAGATGAATTAAAATTAAAATAAATGTATTGTACCCATTATAATAGATTAAAAAAAATGGTAATTATTGATAATTGAAAGATATCGTATTTTAACCAAATCATAATGTTATATATAATTATTGAAATACGAGTAAAAAGTAACTCAAAGTATGAGTATGTAAAAAAAATCTTTCATTACTTCTTTAACTATTCTAAGTAATTATTGAAAACTGAAAACTCGCAGGAAAACCTGTACAAGATGTATCGTAAAAGATGATAATTTAATATCATTGGAGCCGTTGAACGAGACCTGAATATCATTTACACCAAATATAATATGGTAAAAAATACTGCCAATTTGTCTTTTAGATAAGATTAGATTACATATTACGATTTCGTAAGTTTCAAGTAAGATTATGCACCCTTAACTTAATTTAAACTTAAAATTATAAAGGTCATATTAATTCATCTGTAGTTTGAGGGTTTATATTGTGTTAATCTTGCTTTTTTTAAAAAATCCAACAATTTTAATTGCTTCATTTGTCTGTATTATTTTAATCAAATTTTGGACCAAATTAAATTGTTTGTCAATATTAACTCTTAAATTTCTATTGGATGTGATCATCTAGTGATATTAAAAGTCTTATGCATTTCTCTTTAAAATATACATAGTACTCTAGAAGTAACGTGTGTTATAGAAATACTAGCCATAAGTACGTAAGTAGACAATGCATAAAAAAGCAGTGCTATTTCCTTTGCAATAATAGTTTTTTAGGAAATTCGCATATGACGAAGAATAATTTCACGTGGTACTTTAACTTAGTTCAATCCAAAATAAAGTTTACGAGTTGTTAACGTATTATTGAGAGGACTAGGTACTTTATTTTAATACAGACATAAATCAGACAAGGTTTCTAATAAAGTTTTACGGAATTAATTAATTTTCATACATGAATACGCGCATGAATTACCTAACCAGTACGTATAAAAAGTAAACGTATAAAAAAGATTTCCATTGAACTAGATAAATTTTTCAATGGAGTTTAAATCTTATTTCCTACGCTAATCCTCTAATCACTCGAGTGTTTAAAAATGCATAAAGTATGTGATTTCCTTCTCAGTAAAGTGTAATACGTGTAAAACGTTATTATAAGTATTAAAAATATATTCAACTGTCCATTTCGAATAAACATTCCTGAATCAAATATTTTTCTTATAAAGAGATATAACGCTCATTATAAATCTGACAACGTTTGTTTGTTACGTTTTAAGCCTCGATATTTATATTTTTATGTAAAAAAAATGTGTCACAACTTTTTTAGTTGTACTTATATAAAATTGATGTAGACAGACAGACAATTGGACAGTTCTTCATATGTATGATTTATTCGAAAAACAAAACATACACGTTTTGTATATAATAGAATAACTGGTAATGTATACAGATTAATTTGATTTAGACGGTTGGAAAAGCAGTTAAGGAAAATAAACATAAATTTTATTTCATGTGTCTCTAATGTGTGTTTTTCCCTTTTCCTAGTTTTCTTGTAATTAGTAGCTTACCTCAAACCTCTTACTTTTTTATTTGCGATATCCGAAGTTCTAAGCTACTACCTTTAATTATAAATGTAGGTGTAAAATTATGTAAATATATCATAAAAATATAATTATTTAGAAGCATATACAGGGTTACATCAAAAAAGCGGTAAAGCCTTTATTAGCTACGGGCATTATATTTAAGAGAAAAATCGTCACTGAATCATAAAAGTATATTTAAATCAAAGCAACATTCCCTGTAATGCGAGGAAGCCAGCAATTTGTTGCGTAATTGTGTCTAAAATATGTATCCATTCACAAATCAACTGTATAGTCAGGTTTCAAAGAAGAGCCCGGTCGATAGTTACTGCACGAAATGTTTATTGTCTGGGATTAACAAACCTCATACTAGACGAAATATTCACTACAGCGTGATAATGTTAGTGTATCAAAAATCATCGTTTAATTATAGTTATCAAACAAAACGTCATTCGGTGTTGGATAGTTTTTGTTAAGGGTTTTTGGTCACTTCGCACGATATCCAGTTTAACTTGTAGTACAAGTTTACAAAATGTTCGTTAAAATGAATTTTTATTCACAATGTCCTGGTATCGTGTTTATTAGCGGTTTTTTGATGTAACCATAAAATGGGTATTTAAAAAGTAAAGTCAATGATATATAGTTATTTATTAACAGATTATGTTAAAATATTTATTTTTGTTTAACCTATTTCTATGTCGGATATTGTCCTGTATCAGATGAAAATAAATTATTTGTGCCAGCTTGTGTTTTATTTTAATCAATACATATCCATCTTGAATAATTAATACCTAAACTTTGTTTAAAATTAATAAATCAACGGAACACATTGTTGAAGATTATATTACACCAGCTTCTGCTGGCGGCTTCGCTTGCGTTCACTTCGATTTTTACACCTTGGGTTACATTATTGGACTTTTAGTAAGGATCAAATTTTTTTGAAAATATAATATAGGCTTCCTCGATAAATTGACTATCCAACACTGAAAGAATTTTTCAAATCGGACCAGCTTTTCCCGAGATTAGCGCGTTCAAACAAACAATATTAATATAGATTACATTAAAAGTCTATATTGAAATGTTTATTTCATTTTTGTTCACAATTTAAATGAAGCTATTGTTTTTAAAAAATGAATTAAAGATGTCATTAGCGTACAGGAAAAGCCCTTGCAGTAAGCATGTCTAATACATAAATGCAGAGCAAAACCTCAGAAGGTTAATTGGTGCATTCAAAATTAAAGTATATCATGACTTATCGTGTTCTGACTTGGAACCAATTATTTTCCGTGCCGTTGCATTAATGTTACAAAATTCTAAGAGAAACCATTTTACAGTCAATTTAAATTCAATTAAATTTCACACAGGAAATATGAGAGTTAGCAAATTAATATTAATTTATACGCTAATAAAACTCTCTTCATCACATCAATGTTTCTGGAACTCACATCCCTACACACAATTTTCAAGTAAAACAGTTTACAATCTAATTAGAGGTGATATAAGAGACTCTGTTGTTAATCTCAAAGGTAAGTAGTAATTAATTCTTACGTTCCCTTAATAACAACTCGATGCTTAAGGGACATTATTGTTTTTGTTATATACATTTGGTAGAATATATATAATAAACATTGTGTCTTTTACTGATAAGACATATATTGTTTGGCCAAAATAGTATATATTTATATTTATTTCTAATAGGATGTGAAGTTATCAGTATTTGGACACTAATTAGACATGGAAAACGTAGTCCAGGAGGGCAGTTTGCTGTTAATATGAAAGCAGCATTGTCTATAAAACACTATGTCATAGACAACTACAGGAGAGGAGATAGTCCTCTTTGTGCACAAGATGTTGAAAACTTAAATAATTGGCAGCTTGACACTGAATTGTTTAATAATGGGCATGCCTTAATGAGCGAAGGCTATCAAGAAATGTTTGGAATTGGAAAGAGACTGAGAGAAGCCTATTCAAAATTATTGGACGATATAGAAAATAAGAACTATATAATAAGATCTGCTTCAGGACAGTGGGTGGAAAATGGTGTGGATGCTTTTGTTGATGGTTTAGCAAATAATAAAACTTTGAAAATAGAACGCCTCGTACCTCATAATGATAGTTTGGCGGTAATTAATCATTAAATTCTTTACTTTATTAATATTAGTATCATGTTCTTAAAAATAATTATTTAATATTATGCTCATAATAATAAGTCGATTACGTGGCCTGAATTATAAAATTCGTTATATCATAAATATAAATTGTTAGAAACTAAAATTTTCAGGTTTATTTTAAATGTCCGAAATATGTGATCAATATACGGAGGAATCCCAGCACATACATGGAATATGAAAAGTATCTTTTAACGCCCGAATTTCTCTCGGTAAGTGCAAATGATAATTCTCCTTAATAATTAATTAGCAGGCGTGGTTTTTCATGAAAAGCGATGGCGAAGCGATTTTATTTCAAGAAAGCGGCGAATCACTAATTACAAATAATCATTTAAAATAATTATATTTTAGCTTAATTTAGGGTAAAATACTTTAATTAGAAACTGTTTCAGTTAAAGAAAAATGTAGAATCGCGTGTCGGAATGAAGCTTACAAATGATAATATAACTGCGCTTTATGATCTTTGTCGATACGTTTGGTCAGCTATCGATAACAAACCAAGTCCCTGGTGTGCTCTATTCTCTACGGAAGATCTTGAAATAATGGAATACTCCGGGGATCTGAGACACTATTACAGAAACAGTTACGGAAATAAAATAAATGTACAAATGGGACAGATTGTTATCGCAGATTTGTATCGAAAATTTCTCGGTGTAATAAATGGCCATGAACTTAAGATTACAGCTTATTTCAGTCATGCTACTATGTTAGATATGATTCTATCGGCGCTTGGACTTTTTAAAGATAAATTACCACTTACTAGTTATTATCGTGACGTTAATAGAAAATGGAAGTCTACTAAGCTATCGCCAATAGCAGGAAATTTGATAGCCACATTGCACAGGTTTAGTATAAAAAAATAAATACATTTTAATATCCAAAACGTGTTGTCGCTAATAGACGAGATGTTGTTCTGACAATAACAAATACCAGGTTTTTTACATTCATTTATTTTGGGAGGCAGTTGAAAACAGCCAGAAAATGTCATTAACCTTGGCCGTTAATTTACAGATGCGCAAACGAGTACAAAGTGGCATTTTATTTAAATGAAGAGCTTTTAATATCTATGTGTGATAACGGAATCTGTGCTTGGAGAGATTTTGAAAATATATTCAAACCTTTTCTGAACACAACGCAGGACGTGTGCTTTTAAAATAAATTATTCATACAGCTAGTCACCATATATTATGTTATCTCTGAATCCAATAAAATTATTTATGCATCAACTATTTATTTTTCGCCCACCTTTTTAGGCATCTATAGGCAAATGAAAAAGCCTTGACTTTCTCAAAACAAATATGTTTATTTTTTACTTAATACGTTACGTGACCAATAGATTATATTGAAAATACATCATTTATTACTGTTATAATTATTAGTAAAAAAATATTATGTTACATTCACTTTATTGGCGCGGCTACGGAACCCTTAATTGTCTTAATCAGCTGTTTTTATTATCGTATACTCAAAATTTATAACCAGATTAAGTTTAGTATTTATTTTTATTTTTAAACATCTTCATATACCTGCGATCGGATAGAATCCCATTTCGAGATTATGCTCTTTGAACGATAGTCTTCTCTCAAATTAGATATATTTAAAAATTAAAATGAAAATAATATTTTTTATAAACTTATTGATTCTTTATTGTTCAGTTGGCAATGTAATAGGATATTACTGTTACTGGAATACTGGCTGTCCCTATAAATATTTATCGAGTGAAACCCCGTATAACTTAGTAAGAGGTGATATACGTGATTCTGTAGTCAAATTGAAAAGTAAGTTATTTTTGCTATTTCTTTCATAGATGTGGATTCTAAATGAAATATCTAATTGATTTCGTCACTGTAATTCTAATCTTTAAGAATCTGGATTGACTATAAATGTAATTTTTTATCATTGGATATCCAAATAAAATATTTTTGTTACCGGGCAAGAGAAGTTGCGTATTTTTATTTCATTTTTTTGTTCTTGTCCTATCTATATATTGCCTTAATTATTCTTGAAAAAATGTTGAAAGAACTTTAGAATTATTTTAAATATTTTAGATTGTGAGCCCGTTAGTATTTGGGGAATATATAGACATGGAAAGCGTTACCCCGATGAGGCTACAGGAAAAGCTATGGTAGATGCTATGTATCTTAGGAAAGAAATTCTTACAAGCTATGAAAAAGGACGTAGTTCACTTTGTGCTCAGGATATGGAAAATTTACGCAATTGGCAATTTGATGCCAAAATTTTTGAGAACAAGCAGGATATAACCGATGAAGGCCGCAATGAAATGCTATTTCTTGGAAAGCGTTTGAGAGAAGCATTCCCTAATATTTTGAATAATCTACAAAGAAGTACTTCAACTTTTCGGTCTTCGAAAGGTTTGTGGTTAGAAAACAGCATTAAAGAATTTGTTCGAGGACTTGGAAATAAAAACTTGATTGTTGATTCACCGAAAACAGATTTTGATGAAATTGCCGTAAGTATAAAATAAATATTGATCGTTTATTTTTGTTGAAAGTAACCTTCTTAAATAAAATAACAAAGAATAGTAAGAATTATCTGTTTTTATTATATTGTATTTGTGAGTTATGATTTTATTAATTTTTTTTCAGCCCTATTTAAACTGCCAAAAGTCAATTAAAACGGATATGGAACAGTTAGAAGAAGTCAATAAATATCTGAATACCTCTGATTACCTTGTCGTAAGTTTATTTAAATTATGAAGTATTTTTATTACAGACATAGTCGTGAAGTGTTGTGCGCGTCTCGATTTAGTCTATTGATTTCCGAATTCCCAGAATAAAAATAAATAAGGTCAGCAGCAGGACGTCACTAAATAAAGTTATGGCTAAGGCCTAAAAGTTGGCAACGCGTCTCCAAGATCTACTGGTCTTGGATATGTCCATAGGCGACAGGAATTGCTTCCCATGGGTGAACTATTTACTCGCTTGCCTTCGTATTAGATAAAAACAGAATCAAGGCGGGTATGAGGCGTATTTCAAAGTATGTGATAGTAGTGACAATTAATTAATCAATTATATGTTGTCAATTTATAAATTTGTAATTCGAAGTGCTGAAATAGCAAGTCACCAACTGTCTAGTCTATGTATGATTGGATGTGATTATTTTACATCTTAATATGATTAGCATAACAGTTTTATTTAAGTGATTTATGTTTATAAATTCAAAGGTAAAGGATCGGATACATCGTCGAACTGGAATGGATCACATTCTCACAGATGACAATGTTACCGCTTTGTACAATCTCTGTCGTTATACTTGGTCTGGAATCGATAATAAAGCGAGTCCCTGGTGTGCACTCTTTACGAAAGACGACTTGCAAGTTCTAGAATATGAGGAGGATTTAAGACATTACTATACGAATGGCTACGGCTCTCGATTGAACGGAATATTTGGAGGCATGCCCTTAGCAGACTTATGGAATAATTTCGATAAAACCCGAAGCGGCGGGGGAAATAACGTAGCAGCATACGTCACATATGGAAAGACTTTGGATCAAATCTATACCGCTCTTGGCTTGTTTAAAGATGCGAGTCCATTATCAGCAGCAAAGAGAGATCTTGAGAGAAAATGGAGAAGCAGTATAATGTCTGTGTTTTCGGGTAACCTCGTAGCTGTATTAAATAAGTAAGTTATTCTCAAAATGTATACATAATAAAAGTCACGTAGAATATTACATATTTATATTATAGTTAATAACGCTTCGGTTGAGACATCTCAAAGAATAAATCTCGAATTCACAGAATTCCTTATTTCATTAGTATTAAGAATTGATTATATTTCTTAGTAGCAGTGCCCCGCGGGTTTCATCCGCGTTGATTTTATTTATATATAATGAGTAAGGTGTTAAAGATTATCATGATTGCAATAACTATCCTGTCAAAATCACTCCAGTGGTTTTTCAAATCAGCAGTAAGAAACAGATAGTGGACAAATATTATTTAAATTATCGTTCTATTATAAGCACCATATAGTACCAAATGCATTAAAAAAGGTATTTTTTATAATACGAATCCACAATAGAATTGTATTACAATGGTAGCGCATAAATTGTATATTTTATTGTTTATTTATTGTATATTTACATATAAAATATATTGTTTGTATATGTAAAATAATTTCTATTAGTATTAAATTTAATTGTTTATAGGTGTACAAATTCCAACGTGGAGGACTATAATGTTGTATTTTATATGAATGAGGAGCCAATTCGTTCAATTTGTGAAGAAGGCATATGTTCTTGGCAGGAGTTCGAAAACAAATTGAAGCCGTTTGTTAACACCAACTTTGATTTTTGTCAAGTTTTATTATAAATTTATGTTTATATAATGAAACAAAAACTTCAATAAATTTATAAATATTTTATAAAATCCAATGTATATGAAATGGAATTCGAAATAAAAATAAAAAAAGAAAATCATAATATTCTTTTTATTTTATTAACTCAGATCACAATACAAAGCCGATGAAAAGCGGACTTATTTTCATTTTATAACGGGAACCAGTCGAGGTAAAACGAAACTTGAATATGGAGAAAAACAACAAATTTTTGTTACTATATTTCCAGTAGCTACAAGACTTGAAAATAAATAACTATTCAGAAGTTGTTGTTTTATAAAGTAATAAATTGCCAATTTTGGTGATCTGAAAAGATGGTGATATATTTTGAAATTATAATAAAACATTTACAATCATTATATTGTATTCAAAACATAAAGTTAATTAATGATTGTATTTTTTATACAAGAAAAATCTAAGCTGAGCTTAAACTATATACATTCAACCATAAAGGCATTACGACAGTAGAACCTATGAGGAAACAGATATTCGTTAATATCTGACTGTTATGCCATTTGCTGTTCATAACTCCAAGTAGTTAGACGTGCTGTAATTTCCACCAGCCTAGTAAAAAATTCCACAATGACGAATTCAAAGTTTAGAACAAGAACATAGTCTAAATATTGTGAAGATTCTACGTTATACTAACAAAACATTCCCGATATACACTGATAAGGCCTACTTTTTTATAAATGCAATTTGGCAACGCAACAAAACGAACTTCGCCGCTAAATTTCCTTAAACTGCTGACAAAAGCAGATGTTAACAAGTCTTGGTCTATTAAGGCTTTATCTTAGAGGATTAGGCGTCACGAATAGCCGTCTTAGGGAGTGGAACGTATTTAGCTTTACTTTGTAGATTTATAGATGTAGGGATATTAGAATCTAGACTCTTCAATGATACATTGCTGCAGTTTGTAAACGTATTCGAATGTATTTTGTTTAATTTTCATATGCTCTTTGTACAACCTAATTTTCATGACTTTTCGGCCACAGATAGGACGGAGATATAATTTATATTCATGTTCAGTTCGGGTTTTAATAATACTAACATCGTCCTTAAGACTTACTAAAAAAGTCATTTATCACCGTCTATTAAACATTTAATATATTCGTATATAGGTAGTTTTATAGCATATGATCCCATTTTTTGTCCGACAAAATTTATGGATTCCTAAAACTTATGAAACGTGTTTGGCGAAACATGTTTCAATGCCCTCTGCTTGGTTTCTTTCATTTTATTTGATTAAGTGATCATAATACCTTGTCCTTATTTATCCCACGTATTTTTATTAGTGTTATATCTGTTAAGAATTTCGTTTGATTATTAATTAGTTGATTTTTATTGGTATATTTAAAATTGTTATCGATAAAGGTCTTACATCGTATGTTTGGGAACATTTTCAAATCTATCTAATGTCATAGTAAAGACAATTGAAGTTCTTCATGAACGACGCAATGTGCAAGTTTTTCCTTTTCTACGTTTCTTGGCCCCTGTTACACAATCCAGACCGTGTCATGCCAGGATGACGTATCGTTGGAATGAACATCGCTTTCTTTATTTCATCTCTGTTAAGTAACTAAAGGAAAATTACAGTGTTAACTGTAAAATATAACCTTTATATTTTTTTTGGTAGACATATGAACGCTCTGCACGTCATTAGTAGCAAAGTATTTAATGTTGTACATAGAAAAAACATGACAATATTTTACTTCGTAGATGAAGATTTAGGTGTAGATTTCCATTAAGTGGGTGTGCACGGAGAATTTTACTGATACTAAAAACCTGAGATGTCTATAATACAGTGAATAGAAAAATCGTCAAATTTAATATAAATTATTCATGCCTCAACAGATACTAATGTGAAATAAATGACCTTACTCTTAAACGGCAATCGAATTATTTCAGGTTCGGAGTGACAGTCGCTAAGAGAACCTTCCACTACAAATTAATTATCCTAATTCAATAACGGCCACGCATCCCATTAGCATGCCTGCTACACGAACGCGTCTTAAAACAATTATTAATTCTCTGTTAAAGTGAAACGTAATTTACATTTTTAGGAGTGTAGGAAGCTATATGACGTCATATATGAGCTCGGCATAGTCGATGTACTCTTATAATTTATTTTTAATTCCAACATTTGAAGACTAATAGAATAAAGCCAAAATAGGCGTTTCTGCACCGATTTAAAGATTTTACAACCAGGGGAAACGCATTCACTACTCATTGATTCTTAATAAGATTACTTACCGGCACTTACAAATATCCAGTTTTTATTACAACCAAAAGTTATCTAAACATTCTTCGGAATGTGGAGTCTATCCATCGTTATTGTAAAGAAGAAATGAATTCAGGCAAAAAACTATAGTACTCATTGTTTAAGGAAAGACTATAATTTCTGGGTACATATGACAAAATAATATAAATTCACGAATGTAAATTAATATATATCTTTTTTCGTTCAGTCGCTAGACTTCCTTTGAATTATAAACATCATGAGATCTTGTGTAACTTTATAGAAGTTCAGTGAGTATCGAACCTGAGTTTGACACGTTTATGCATACCAAGAATTTCCTCGACTAGTGTAAGAATCATGAAATTGATTTTGGCAGATATCCAAGGATATGAAAGTGCATTTCAATATTGATTCCTTTGTTGAGCCGCTTATATCAATTTATTTCAAGCTATATATATAGCTTGAAATATATATATATATATATATATAGC